>RJWT010007672.1:0-27312 GCA_004365215.1 Cuniculus paca | reverse complement strand
ACATGATAGATGCTGGATGAAATAAATAAATTGGTGATTATGTTTTCTAACAAATTCTTCACGATGCTTGAGAAATACTCTGGTAGCATATAAAGAGCATTGCATTTTACAATTAGGAGAACTCGGTTTTGTCTTAGTATATTGGACACCTTGTATCACTTTGTGACTTACTTTCTCTGAGTGTCAGTGTGTATTAAACGTTTTTGTATAGGATTCTGTCCACGTTGGAGGGGTCAGGCAGCCGCCAGTGTGATCTTGTCTGCTGCATGACATGGCACACCCAAATCCTTAAAGTCAGAACTGGCGCGCTGCCGTGCCAATTGCCAAACAGATATTTGCGCAGCTGATTCTAGTCTGTGCTTCTTTGGACACTGTAGCCTGCAGGTCATCCTCACTGCCCTCTTTTCCTGTCAGCTCTCTTCTCCTCCTCTTAATCAGGAGCATAAAAGGCGAAGGCCCGGGGACAGCACAGAGCCCTTCTTGTGCCCATCACAAGTGCCACTGCCACCAGGGTCTCACCATCTTCTTGCTCTTCTCCTGCCTCTTTGGCAAGAAGCAAATGTGTAGTTTGATGGTTGGATTGGATGCTGCTGGCAAAACAACCTTGCTGTATAAACTCAAGTTAGGGGAGATAGTCACCACCATTCCTGCCACTGATTTCAATGCGGAAACAGATTATAAGAACATTTGTTTCACAGTGTGGGACGCTGGTGGTCAAGACAAAATTAGACCTCTCTGAAGGTATTACTTCCAGACTACCCAGGGTCTTATTTGTCTGGTAGACAGCAATGATCATGAAAGAATTTCGGAAAGAGCAAACGTTACTGCAGAATATGCTTCAGGAAGATGAGCTGCAAGATGCAGTGCTGCTGCTTTTTGCAAACAAACAGGATTTGCCAAATGATGTGGCTCTCAGTGAAATGACAGATAAATTGGGTCTTCAGTCTCTTTGTAACAGAATACAGTATGTTCAAGCTACTTGTAAGGAACAGGTCTGCATGAAGGACTGAACTGGCTGTCAAATGAGCTTTCCAAATGTTCAATGAAACTGGATATCTAATCATGGACACATCTGATAACATTGATCTAGGCTTGTTACAACAAAATTAGTTTGCATTTTGGTTATTGAACAGTATCTGGGACTGGTTTCAGCAGAATATTACAGCATTTAAACTTATTTTGTTGCCAATTATTGTTTACCAAGTACAATGTCACTGTTTAGCAATATGCTTGGTTTTAAGGAAATTTTCCTTTGAGTAAAAGTATCCTCTCTTAATTTTGTTTCTTTTAAGCCTGAATGTTTAGACATAGCCTTTGTGTCACCTTTAAATCATTTTGAATGTTTTTTGAGCTCACAACAAATAATGTTTTAAAAGTTATCTTCTTGATACTTTACTGATTCCTTTATCATTCCTGGGACAGTCTGCTGATTTAAAAATGTGGCATTCTATTTGTAGTTATTTCCATCTCTTACCAAAAAGATTTTCTAGTATTGCTTGTACCTCCCAGGGAAATGATCCAAAACATATTCTGCTCTCTTTCACTGAGGAACTTATTTCTTCTCCCCATTATCAACTCCTGGCTTCCATGTCAAATTTACCTTGGCGTGGTTTGGATTTGATAGGTAAGTCTATGCTGGTTGCAGAGTCCGAGCAGAGGTAGTTTTTTAATACTCAGCAGGTTGTCTTTCCTTTATATTATCTTTTTTATGCTTCATGTTGCTTTTAGTATCAGTCTGATTCTTTGCCCAGTATATAATGGTTCTGCTGCTGTCTTATTGTTTACTGATGAACATATCTTCATTAAGAGTTTTTGGAAGCCTCATCACTCAGTAATTTTTCTTCAGAACCCATTTGGAATTATTCCTAATAAAATAATAAAATACAAAAAAAATCTTATACATAGAAAGGCACTATACACAAGTGGATTATTGTTTCTTTAGAAGTTGCTTGAAGTAAGAAACATACCTGATTATATTTAATCGTCATTATTTTAAAAGCTATAATTTGTGATAGGGAAAGATCTCTTTAAAATGTTTTCCTCGGTTAATGTGGGACATAAATGACAGTGGAGATCTTTTTGTCTTAAAACATTAAAAAGCCCTCTTATCTATAGAATGCTAATTCACTTATAAATTATCTTTAATTTACAAAATATTTTATTCACTATTACAAGAGTTATTTCTTTTTTGCATTTTTGTTTATTTCTGTTCTATTTATTTTGGGAGCAATGTTATCAGCTACATTTAGAATCATCTTCCAAAGTAGGGAACTGTCCTTTATATTATTAAAAAGACTGATTTTCTTTGTCTCTAGCATTGCATTTGTTTAAAAACTCCATTGCCTGATATTAAAATTTCAACAATTGTTTTTTTGGTTTGTGCAGATTAATCTTTTCCTGTAATTAAATGTAATACCTCTGTGCTATATATTTAAGTATTACGTATTTTTTTTGTGAACAGAGAATAACTTTAATTTTAAAATCCTATTTCACAAACTGTTTATGGTTGAGTGTAACCCAATTTTATTTCCTGTAATTACTGATTTGGATTAATTTTGACCATTTTATTGTATCTTTCACTAACCAGGGAATGTTTTGTGTTTGTAGTTTTTCTTGAAATCTTACTTTTGAGTAAGTTCTTACTTTGTATAAAATTATAGGCTGACATATTTTTTCATTGTCTTAGCCATCTATTTTTGTTTATGTAAAATTTGATAAATTTAATTGTCATTCTTTTATTGGTGATCTTCATCTCTCTCTGTTACTTTGAAGGTTTTTTTCTTTTTGAATTTTGACCTGCTAGAGTACAAATTTATTTTATATTTTCATCCTATGCAGGATTTACTATACTTGCTTAAATTGTGGAAAGACTATCTGTTTTGGAAATTATTAGTTATTATCTTTCCATTTCTGCATTGGCATTTTCTTTATTGTTCTTTCTAATATTCCTATTTAGAAATGTGCTGAACTTAACTTATTCTTCATATCTTAACTTGTACTTTTGTTTTTTGATATTTCTGTGTTACACAGGATAATTTTTTCCAAATAATTTTCCACTTCACTTGTCTTCTCTTTGGCTATGTTTATGTACTACTCTTTTACCCATTCCTTCCATTTTATGTTTTAGTGATAATTTTTAAAGATCTAAAAATATTTTTTCCTAATCTGTTTCTTGAAGTAGTGTCATTAATTTTAGTGGCTTATTTCATCTCTTTGTTTTTTAATCACTTAAAAATACTTACTTTGGACTCTTTCTATAATAGGTTTTAATTAGCAGGCTACTTCCCCTGTTCTATCTCCTGATTCTTTCTGATAGTTATCCATTTTCTTGTGCAGTTTATAATTTCTTTAGATTAGTTTGTTTTCATAATTATCTATAGGCATTCTATGTGTCTAAGTTCTTATAAAATAATTGTATCTTTTTGCTATTTCTTTACTACTGCTAGAGTATTAGTTTCCGTTGATCTAGGGTTTTTTTAAATTTAAAAATATATTCATTTACTGAATTGAGCATCCTGCATCCTTTGGGTATTACACATTTAGATCTGACACCTAAGTAAGCATACATCTTTAATTTCTGTGGGAAATTTAATTATTTTCCTACCCACTGTCTGGAATAGGCTACAGGACTTTTTTCAACTTCTAATACCATTTTTATGGAAAACATTGCTCTTTTTGAGGCCTTGCTTTATTTAAGTGTTGTATTTTGATGTGTCTTATTTCTGGATATATGTTAAAAACCTAACATTTTGCTGTCAAATTCTATTTCCCAGTTTGATTGATCTCCTTGTCAACAGCAGAGGCATCAACTCTTTTACTTACTCTTTCACATATGAACCTGATATTTCTTTTAAGACTAATTTTGTATTTTAAAAATGTTATATTTTCCAAACATTTCTATACACTTGGAATGAAAGTAAAGTCTGCATCGGCTAAGCCAGCCATATTCCCAGAAGCGACATTATGTAGGAGGCTAATTTTAATTATCATATCATTAAGAAATGAATCTATTTTTAAATATCTTACAACTTACCACCTTTACATAGGTAATTTGTCTTTTCTAGTCCAGTTATTCTGAAATAAATGTAACTTACTTGTTTTAGAGATTTTAGGAATATCTATAGGCTACAGGATTTTTTTTGACTTATATTTTCATGGAAAACATCACTCTTTTAGAGTCCTCGCTTTAAGTGTTTAAATTAAAATTTTTAAATAAAAAATATTATATAAAATATATATTTTAATGGAAAAATTCTCAACCTTCATAAGATATGTTGTAAAACTTGCATCAAAACTATATACTTTGGAACTGAATATGAGAGAGAAGGTACAACTACTTCACTGTTTTACAAATCTTACCAATTGGACCTTCCTGAGATTTGACTCTCGCAATTACTCTTTCGTTGAACTCTGATAGCACTACACTGACATTTCTTGATTTTACTTTGTTTTACCCCACCTACCTGACTCTCCTTACCTTTTCCTCCTGAAATTTTGTCCTACCGTTCCATGCTGAACCTTCCCTAATCACCACCATTACTTTGTGGCATGTTCCTAGAGAAGAAAGACACGGCTCAGGCGTTTTCTCCTTCCAGATTAAATGCTTGAGTGGAACGTACACAAGAGCTGCTAAGGTTCTCTTGGGGATTGAATTGTGTCCCTCATAAAAGATATTGAAGTTCTAGCCCCCTAATATCTGTAAATGTGATATTACTTGGAAACAGGGCCTTCGTGAATGTAACCTAGTTAAGATGAGGTCAATAGGATGAGCCCTAATCTAATATGACTGGTGTCTGTCTAAGGAAAAGAAATCACTCTACACAGACAGAGCAGGGAGTGGATTCAGGCAGCTGGAAACCAAGGAGAGCCAAAAAACTATGCCTTCTTCCAAAAGCTGGAAGATTCAGGGGAGGAATCTCCTCTGCAGCGTTCAGAGAGACCATGGCCCACTAACACCTTTATTTTGCACTTCCAATCTCCAGAACTGTCACACACTCCATTTCTGTTGTTGTGGGAGCCTAGTTTCCTTATTTTGTTCCACTGACCCTGGGAAACATGTCCAAGTTCTCTTGAAATGAGTTTCGGAGTCTAAGCCTTTGTACATGGTGAAGATACCAAAATCCTGTCATCAGATTTGAGAATTCTTTAAGACAAGTACCAGCCTTTAGTGTTGTTCATTCCTCCCCTAAATGGCTGAGCATCTTTTCATATGCTACACGCATGAGTCTTGTCAATGGATGAAAGAGATAGTGATTCCTACTTTTTTCACTTATGATAGATCATTACAAGGAGAAACTTCAGGTTACTGTCCTGTCCACCACACTTTCGCTCCCTCAACTCCAGAGGTCAGCAGGAAAGAAAATGCTGAGACAACTTTAAAAGGTAAAACAAATTATGCTTGTTTCCTATCAAATTTTGCCTTACATCTCTTCCTCAGAATGTATGCTTTTGCCATGTATATGATGAGCCAGGAATAAACAGAATTTTTCTTTAGACTCTATCACCCCATACTTTTTTAAAGTGTGCTTTAACCCTCTTCCAAAACACTTTTTTGTAGATTATAGCAACTCACTACTCTGTAGTGGAAGTAAAACCTTTTGGATTGCTTTAAAATGGCTTGGAGTAGGAGAAAAATATAAATCATCTTGCTCTTTTTACAAAGTTCAGAATGACTGATTACTTCAAATAATCACACTAATTTTACTTAGTCATCTTTTCCAACCAAGTACAAATATATTTTTGAATCCTTTATTTTCCCAGTGACCCCACCCACCCACCCACATATCACCTTTTTTCTAGTGATTTCTCCTAATCTAGGGATTGCTGCCTAACCCTCCTACCTATCTCCAATCAATTTCCAAAAGAAAACTGTGCATAAAGGATGCACTAGTTCCATAATAGTATTAAGAGCTGCAGATGATAGGAAAGTCTTGCCTGAAATAAAAGCTGCTTGTGGAATAAGTTTGGAGGCTAATGAGGCATGCTGAGAGGGAAAAGTAAGTGTCCTTTATGTCTAGTATCTAATCTTTGCTGTGCCTTCTGTTCTTGTTTCTTAGTGCCGTGATTTAGACTCTGGGGTTCAAGATAAAAACAAGTCAGATTTTTCTACTTTTCTTATCCTCTTTTAGCTGCCACTTGTACTCCCTATGGCTTTTGAGAAATTCATATTTGTGCTTTTATATCATGTACATGGTGGTGCTAAAAGATGAGTAAGTTTACATGGCCTTTCCCTTTGGCATAAGTGCAAAATCTAATTCTATTCATTGAATTTCCTTAGCTTTTGTGCATTCCAGTCAGTTTCTTGTCTCTAAGGTAAGAATAATATTACCTAACTATGCTAAATTGATGAATGGATTAAAAGACGTAATATTCATTCTGAGCCTTGAACAAGCATTCATTACATAGGGCAACTGGTTATTATTGTCCATATTGGTGATAAATTAGTCTGACTTCTTGCTTGTTTCCAGGTGACTGTTAATCTGCTTTAGAACACATTCTTCTGTTAGTATTTTTAAAAATATCAGGAAACAAACTTTTGTCTATACACAAACAATTCTGTTGTTTCTTCTTAAGTGTTTTTTGGATATAATCCACCTTTAAGAGATAGCATCAAAGACACAGAAGGTGGCACAGTTCCTTTTATCTCTTGCTTGGAATGCAAGTGCAGAGATTCCCTTAGAAGGCTGGGTTGAAGGTCAGTGAGCCCGTAGCCATAGAAGGCCTCCCTGAGGAACCTGGGAAACCTCGTCCTAACAGCACAAGGACATGAGTAGCAATGCTTTGATGTCAGATCTCAAATTGCTTAGATGCTTTTTAATGCATCCACCTCTGTCCATTCTAGTGCACTGGTATTACACTGATTTTGTAGTTCTAAGATGCTGAGTTTCATCTCTCCAAGACCAGCCGACCCACCATGTGTGGGAGAAAGGTAAAAGCTAAAGGATTTCTTGTCTTTTTCTCCATAATGGCATCTGGCTAATGCAGCTTTGACAAATGAGTCTCCATGTAAGTCCAAAATTTATTTAAAATTACATAGAAATGAGTAAGGTTTTTGTTTACACCAAGGAGGAAATTTCTATCTCTTTAAAATGAAAATGTAGAAATTTTAAAAAGGTAGGAAATAAGTTTTGTGTCCTATTCTATAGTTGATGCAGAGAAATTCTAATTTAATTAAATAGGTTGGATGACAAGTTTATCACCTTGTGAATTTTTTTCTTTTTTCTTGTATTTGTCCTTTTCTACATCTGTTGGTATGTTTTTAATGAAACCGTGGTTTTCACCCATCCCTTTCACAATACTGTTTTTTAAATAAATAGGAAAAAACAAGTAGAAATTTCATTTTCAGATGTTACTTTCTGTCTGCCTCTATTCAATCCGTGAGTGGTTTGTTGTTTTGTTAACTTTGTTTTGTCATGGGGTAAAAATGAAGTAAGTCTTTATAAAGTGTGTCATAGATTTTACCTAACTCTAAAAGTGAACTTGAAAAATTCCATTGTCCTTAAATGCCTTGGGTTGAAGAAGTGCCAGGGGAATTTTCATAAGGAACAAAGGGTATATTTAGTCCTTTATTCTTATTGTCTCTCTCTCTAATGCACTGTGGTCAAAAGAACAGGCAATTGGTGACTGGCTAACTTTCCTGAATTCTAGAACCATTCCTTGCTATTTATGAGAAACCAGGACTCTTAACTTGAAATTTCAGTTTCTGTCTCCAAATGGTAGGAATGATAGCTTACACCTAATTGGTTCACTATGAGGAAGAAAAGACTGCATGTATAGTACAATTTTATATACTGCTTAGTGGGATTATTCATTTTATGTGTCAGTATGGCTAGACCATTGTATCCAGGTATTTGGTCAAATATCATTCTAGATGTTTCTGTGGAGGTATTTGTAGATGATATTCACATTAAAGTTAGTTGACTTTCATATTATCTTACATAATGAGGGTGGATCTCAGGTAATCAATTGAAGGCCTTAATTGAAACTGACCTCCTGGAAGAGGAGGTAATTCCGCACACTGTCTTTGGGCTTAACAGCGGCTCTTGCCTGAGTCTCCAGCCTGCTGCCCCACACTTTAAGTTTTGGACTGGCTAATCCTTCACAAGTTAAGCAACCAATCAACCCTCTCTCTTTCTTCACATCATATTATCTTGGTTTCTCTGGAGAACCATTACAAATACATATAAACAAAATAATTTGGTTAGGAACCTCTTTTTTTCTAACAAAAACATGTTTAATTTCACTTTTTTTGAATAAAATTGTTTAAGAGATCTCTTTGTTGTTGGTGGTGTTGTTGTTGTGTCATTGATTCACATACAATGAAGTTCACCAATTCTGTGTGCAACTGGGTGAATCTTGACAATTTTATACAGTAGCACAACCCACAAACATCATTATACAGGACTTTTCTCCAATACCAAAATATCTAGCTGTTTATTTGCAGCAAATTCACTGCCCTAACCTCCTGGCTATGCGCAGACCCTGATTTGCTGAGTATCATTATTGTTTTGCTTTTCTAGAATTTAACAAAAAAAAAATGAACTCGTAGTGTATGTGTTTGACTTTTTCTATTTAATTTTAGATTTACTGATATTTCTGTAACTACCTGTACCTTATTCATTTTTTATTGCTGAGTAGTGCTCTACTGTAGGAAAATATACTTTTCTTATTTATGTTTCTGCTGATAGATATTTGTATTCTTTCTACTTTGAGCTCTTATGAAGAAAGTTTCTGTGAATACTTACATAAAAATATCTATGTGGACATTTGATTTCTCATCTATTGGGTAGACAGAAAAGGAATTGCTGGGGCATGAAATCAGCATATATTTATCTTTATAAGAGATGTCAAAATTGATTTCTAAAGTGCTGTTCAAGATAATGTATTTCTGTATTCAACGTGTGAGTGTTTAAGTGTGCCTCACATTCTTGTAAAAATGTGGTAATTTTAGCCTTTTTAATCTTAGCCAGTTTAGTGAGTGTGTAATAATAGCTCATTGTGATTTTGTATATCCTTAATGATTAACCATATCATTTGTCTTTTACATGTGCTTATTTTTCATCTATATACCTTGTCTGCTGAGTTCTATTCGAATTACTCATTTTAAGTAAATTATTGGTCCTTTTCTTCCTATTAAGTTGTACAGATTTTTGTATATTCTAAATACATGTCATTTAATAAATTCATATTTTATCTTTTCTCCTATTCTGTAGATTACCTTTTAATTTTCATAAAAATATTTTATGAGAAGCAAAAGTTTGTTTGTGTGTGTGTGTGTGGCATTCAAGCAATTTGGTTGGTTTTTCTGTTTCCCTCTAGAGGTTTTACAGTGTTTATGGTATGTTTCTAAGTCTATAATGAATTTTAGTTATATTTTGAAAATGTTTAAAATAAAGGTCAAGGTTAAAACTTTGCCACCTCGAGTATCCAAATTGGTCAAGGAACATTTGATGACAAGATTACTTTCCCAACTGAATCACCTTAACACCACTTTTGACAATCAATTGGCTATATAAGCTTATTACTATACTCTCCATTTACATTGACATGACTATCTACTTTTTTACCATATAGTACTCGCCTGATCACTAAAGTGGTAAAGCAAATATGAAAGTCAATTAAACATGTTCTCCAATTTTGTTTTTTTTTTTCTCTTGTTATTCTGGGTAGCCTACTTTTGAAAAGCCTGAGTTTCATTGTATTGAATTTATATTAGTTGGAGAAGGAAATTACCTTAAAATTATTAGATCTTATAATTCATAAACATGCAATAGCTCTCTGTTTATTAAGATCTTTTCTTACTCCATTCTACCTTCTTTCCTTTTTAATCAGTACCAGGGCCTGACTGAAGCCAGGGCCTTTCTTATGCTAGGCAAGTGCTCCACCACTAACAGGCATCCCCAGTCCTTTTAATTGTATTATTTTAAAAATTTTTAAGACAAGTGCTAGGTAAGTTGCCTAGGCTGGCCTCAAATTTGTGACCCTTCTGCCTTACCCTCCTGAGTAGCAGGGATTATAGACTTGTGCCACTTTGTCCAGCCTTAGGCTTTTGGTTTTCAGTTCATAGCCCTTATGCATATTTTATTAAATTTCCTATTTTTGGTATTATTTTAAATGGTGTTTCAAAATAAGCCTTATTTTTGAATACTTTTGAGTTTACCAAAAATTGCTTATATAAGTGTGGGTTCATGGGTATTTATTTTATCCTCTGCATTCTAATCCAATACTACTTTGCTTTGTTGCAAAAGTTTTTCCAGCTTTAGCCATTTGCGAACTCATTCATTTGGCTTTTTTTTTTTTTTTGGTACTGGAAATCGAGCTCAGGGCCTCACACTTGCCAGGTAGGGGCTGTGCCACTGAACCACATCCCCAGCTCATTTGACTCTTATGATCTGTGTATAACTGTGTGTGTGTGTGTGTGTGTGTGTGTGTGTGTGTGTTAATTAGCATTCCTTGCTTGCTGGAACTACAATATGATCCAGTCATGTATATTTCTTGTTCTCATCCAAAACTAAGCCATTTCTCCAAGGAATACTGGTTTCTATTATTGAAGAATAGTATTAACTCTTACCAGCCCAATTATTTAAATATAGGATGACCAAAAACCGCATATTTTTTGTTAATTTTTAGAAGATAATGTACTGGAAAAAATAAAAACATTTTATCAAATTTATTCAATAATTTTTCTGTGTATGGTGTATCTTAAGACATTCAGTCATAAAATGACATTACAATCTAGACAGTAATATCTAGTCTCTTTCCGAATTCTTTTTGCATTGTCTTTGTTTGAATAACATACTTTACACTGTCGTGTTGGCCTTTCCTTTATTTCTGTGAGTGGTATAATTTCATTAAAATGTCTACACACTAAACGTAATGGTGAAGACATTGATGATGGACGTCCTGTAGGTGTTTTGCTATCCTGTATTTTTCAATTATTTGGTCTATTGTGACCTAATCTAAATTGTAAATGAGTTTTTAAACCCCCTTGTTTTGAATATATAAAACAAACAAGTTCCATACTGTTTGGCCCAGAAGGTACATAAATATTTTATAATAATATTTTCCCTTGCTTTTTAATTACTGGATAGCTTGTTAGATGTTGGCAAACTCTGTCAACACCACCCACAGAACTATTATAATTATTGACCACTGCTGGAATACTCTTAGTTTTGTTTCTTCTTTCAAGTTCTATCATTTCTTTAATATGATAGTTGACAATAAGGAGCCTTCTTTGTCTTTTCATTTCGTAACAGACTTTTCCTCTTTGATATGTTAACATTTCTCCCGTTTTCAGTTCTTCTTTTGCAGATCTTTTGGCATTTCCTTCCTATTCAGTCTCAGTGTCCCAAATGTGTCCATTTAGTATTGTTAAAAACATCACTGAATTCTAGAGAAATATAAAACTTGTGCTTAATGTGCTTTTGATAAGAGTTTTTATAGATTGTAGCATAAAATTACAGGTTACTTTTCACAAATAAACATGAATTATGTAAGAAAATAACCAGAATTTATTGTTAGATTTCAATATAAACAAACATCAAAGATAAACACAACATTGTAAATTTTAAAGTATGCAAAAAATAGTCAATATAAAACAAATAAACAGATGTAGAGTGTATCTCTTGCAAACAAGACTCCTCTGATCAAAGTGACGTCACCCCCGCCCCAGCTATGCTCCTGATAGTGCATAAACAAAGGTGCTGCCTGAATGATGCTGGGCTAAACTGTTAAATGGTTAAAAACAAGATTTGGGGCACTAAGTACTAATGTAGTTATGTAAAATGCATTCAAAGTATATGGTGAATACTTAAGTTTTATATAGTATTACAGTGAAAGACACTAAGGGCCAAGGATGTAGCACAGTGCCTGCTTCGCAAGCGTAAGGTCCTGAGTTTGATTTCTGGTACAATAAAAGACTATAAAAGACACCAGCCCCCCTCAAAATACCCCCTTCACATCGAACATACTTACTCCATCATCCATGCCATTCCTGAGGCAGTGCGAGACCTCCTCTTTCGTGAGTGTCTTTACGAGGTGTGATCAAAAGTATGGTGGATGCTGCTTTCAAGTGCATTCAACCGAAAGACAGTCTTGTAGAAACACCCCACCTAATTCACCAGATCTGGCGCTGTGCAGATTCTGGCTCTTGCCTAAAGTCAAAATAATCATGAAAGGCATTTTGAATTGGTTGAGGACATTGAGGTAACCATGACAGAGCAGCAAAATACATAAGCAACAACTTGCAAAACTGCTTCAGAAAATTGCAAGATCATATGGCCTAAGTGTGTTCAAAGAGCAGGGGAAAACTTAGAGGGCCATTAATGACCACGTGTCTTGCCATAATAATTTTTTTTTGAAAATTTAAATCTTCATGATATTTTTCAATTGCACTCTGTGTGTATATATGTGTTTGTGTGTTTTATTCATTTACAGGTATATAGTATTTGATCACAAATTCTGTCACACTGTAGAACTTACTCAATACATACGGTATCATTTTTACTGGTTCCTTGGAATTGCACGTTGCCAGCAATCATGTTGTCTGCAATACAGACATTTTTCTTTTTCCCATTCCAAACTGTATGCATTTTGACACTTTTTCTTCCTTATTCAAATGTGTATGACATCCATGATGCTATTTATTGAGAGTAATATGAGCAGACATCCTGATCTTGTTCCTAATATTAAATAAAAACATAGTTTCTCACTATTCAGTGTGATGTTAAAATTTTACAGATGTTCTTTATCAGACTAAAGAAGTTCATTGTAATTCCTATTTTAATAGGAATGTTTATCATTATATATTTTAAATCTTATCAAATTATTTTTCTGCCTTCAATCATATTTCTGTTTGTTTTTTACACTCTAATATAATAAATTACATTGATTGATTGTGAATTTAGAACCAGTGTTTCATTTCTGAAATAAATTCCATTTGACCCTCACATAATAAGTATTCTTTTTATATACTGCTAGATTCAATTTATAATTTAAAGGATTTCTGTATATGTCTATAAGAAAAATATTTGTTGTTTTGATATTTTGGTAAACATTCTAAATACATTTGAAATGAATGTATTCTGCTATTGTTTCATATGATTTGATGTTATTGTTCCTCCTTCAAAATTGTTGCTAATTTTAGTTTGTTTTATCAAGTACTAATGTGGAAATAAAATATTGAACTATAATTGTGAATTTTCAACTTTTTTTAACCTCATCTGTTATTGCGTTAAAGTTTCATTATAATATGTATATATATATTTGTAAATGTTATTTCATTTTAATTAATTGAATTTATTTTTATGGTAGAATATCTTTATTTATCATAATATTCTTCCCTCTATACTATATTTCTGTTATTTTCTTCATTTTTATTAGTATTCACACATTTTTCACACTTTCTTACTTCATTTTTACATTTAAAGTGAGTTTCTTTTAGAGATAATATAGCTGGATTTTGATTTTTAAAGAAATGTGCATTAATCTCAGCACTCAGGAGGCTGAGGCAGGAGGATCATTGGGAGTTCGAGACCAGCCGGGGCTACAAAGTGAGCTCAAGGCCAGCCCAAACTGCATTGAGAGACCCTATCTCAAAAAACCAAAAAAAAAAAAAAAGAGAGAGAGAGAAAAGTAAAGAAATATGTAAATTTCTACCTTTGAATTGGAATTTTTAGGCTTTTTGGAGTTAATATGATTATAGATAAGATTTTTATTAAATCTACATGCTGTGGTTTGCTTTCTATTTAACACATTTATTCTTTACTCATTGTATTTCCTGTCTTCTTTTAGATTTATTAAGCATTTTAAAAATTATTCCTTTTTTACTCTGTTATTAGTTTATCAGGTATTTATACAGTGTTTGTATACAGTCATCGTTCTAAAATTTGGAAGTTAGTCCATCACCACCTACTTTCAAATAAGGTCGTAATATTTCACATGTCATATAAGAAACACAAACCAGTGCATTCCCATTGTATTTCTAGAGTACTTTATTTTGTTGTTGTCATACGTTTTGCTTAAACATAAGTTAAGAACATACACAGAAATAACTACTTTGTTTTAAATCAGTCAATGAAACTGAGAAAAAAATTTTTATTTACCTGAATATTTACAAGTTTTTCCTAGTATTTATTCCTCTTGGTAGATCTGAATTTCTATGTGGCTTGAAGAATTTCTTTTAACATTTCATAAAATACTGTTTTGCTGGAAATGAATTCTCTTAGCTTTTGTTGTCTGAAAAGATATTTCAATTTCACTTTTGGAACACTTTTGCTGACTATGAAAATTTTATGTTGACAATTTTTCTTTTATTATGGTAAAATATGTTTTTGTTTTTTCTGACTTACACAGTTTTTGATAGGAAATTTGCTGTATTCTTTGTTTTTCTGTAAATATGTTTTCTCTCTTCTGGGTACTTTTAAAATTTTCAGTGTTTTAAAAGTGATTACTATATGCCTTTATATGACTCAATTAATGTTTCTTTTGTGCTTTTTATTGAGGTTCAATGAATATTTTGGATCTGTGGGTTTTATTTTTCAACAAATATGGTCATTATTTTCTCAGATGTTTTTCCTATGCAATCTATTTCCCCTTTCTTTTTAGAAATCAATTACGTATATTAGGATACTAGATATGGCCCTACATGTTACTGAAGCGCTATTCATTTTTTCTCATTTTTGATAGTTTCTCTTAACTAGAATTTCAAATTCACTTATCTTCTCTGCAACAGTCTTTTGGCAATCTCACTTGGAGTATTTTCTGTTTCAGATGATAAATTTTGTGTTAGAAATTTGGGTCTTTAAAAAATAGTCTCCGTTTCTTTCATAATATGTAGTCTTGTCTACTGTCTTAAGCAAATGGAGTATATTTTTAATAGCAGCTCTAATATTCTTGTCTATTAACTGTACTAGCTATTTTATTTCTGGGTCTCTTGTCATTGATTTTTTTCCTATTACAAGCTCTGTTTTTCTGCTTCTTCACTTGACTTGCTTGAAATATTTGACTAGATGCTAGACATTGTGCATTTTATATTATTAGATGCTAAATATTGTTCTACATCTTTAAATAATTTTAGGCTTTGTTTTGAGATTAAGTTAGGTTTTCCTGGGATTACAGTACTTTGAGCTTGAGTTTAAGGTTTGTTATGATGTGTCGAGAGTAATTTTTCTCTTGAGCTAATTTGTGCCCATGACTGAGGCAGTACTCATCTCAAGAATGCTCCTAATGTTCTGCCTATTATCGTGCCTTTCTGGCTGGAGAGAACTTGGTGTTCCTGGACCCATATGAAACTCAGAGATTTTTTTCCTACTCCATACTGAGATTTTTTTTCTTGGTTCCTTTTCTCAAGTGTGTGTGCCACTTTATTTAGCTAAAGATTTGATGACTTCTCTCAGTATCTCTCTGGAGCCTTCTTTGTAATTTCTTACTTTTCAATATTTTGCTGCACAAAAACTAACTATTCTAACCTCACTTAACTGCAAACCATCTTCTCAGTTTCACAAGGCTGATGAGTTATTTTTTAATTCCTTTTCCTCCATGACTTGGAAATTCTTCTTAGGTTGTACATTGGAGTTACGACAGTATTTACTTCATATTATTCTGCTGTTTATTTCTAATATCTAAAAAGATTGTTTTATAAATTTCTGTTTCTTGTTGTTTAAAGGAGGTATGTAATTCTGGTCTCTATTATACCAAATGACCAGCTATAGATGTGCATAATTGTGTCTACATGACAATCTCTAAGTATATTACAGTCATAAACAAATACACTTACCTGGTGTCGCTGTGCTTGATTCAACTGTGTTTGTGTTCTTGGGTAAACCAATCTACCTCCCTTGAACTTTAGTATTATCCCATGTAAGGAAGGAGTTAGATGTGACATTCTTCCAGATCACCTCCATGTATCTCTGTAGCTACTTCCAACTAAGGCCCTTGTTCTTAAGATGCAGAGAGTACAGTGCTCTAGGTAACATCCCTGATAGTCAGATGGGACAAGTCGTGCAATGGCTAGTGTCAAGCATCTCTATAGAAGACAAAGAATAGGTTATAAAACAAAATCCTCTGCTAATAATCTGGGCAAAGGCCAAACTTCCAAGGGTGACCAGTTTTCACCGTTCATGAATGATATTCACATCAAAATCAGTGTGTGTGTAATTCCTAAAGGTTTGCAGCATGATCTTTGTTGTAATACATGACAGAGTGAAAATATCATCCTTTCATTCAACAAAATCTGATTTGGTTCTTTAGATTTTTTTTTTTTTTGTGGTACCGGGGATTGAACTCACAACCTTGTGCTTGCCAGGCAGGCACTTAGGCCGCTGAGCTAGATCCCCAGCCCTGGTGTTTTTGAGACAGGGTCTCACTATGCCGTTCAGGCTGGCCTTGAGCTCACTTTGTAGCCCAGGCTGGTCTCAAACTCACAATGATCCACCTGTCTCAGCCTCCCAAGTGCTGGGATTACAGGCGTGAGCCACCACGCCCAGCTTGGTTCTTTAGATCTTAAACTGCAAAACCGGAGGTTAATTCCAATCTCAGGAAGCACAAAGCTCTCCAGAAATGCACCTTTGTGCTTCTTCCAGAGTATTCAACCATAATTAAGAGGATCACTGCATCTAGTCTGTTAAAATTCAGAAAGGGCCACTCTGGAAGGGTTGGGGGAGAAACTGAAATAATGACTAATGTTCTGGAAAATAAAGTATTTTTGAAGTTATCACAAACCTTTGAGCTAGGTGATGAAGATTTAAACCTTGATTCTGCACAATTTTAACTGTATGATTTTAGCTCTTCTATGCCCTATTAGTCAATTTTATAATTGTCTTTATTTAAAAACTATTGGTAGATGGAACATGTATAAACTTAGGAATTAAAGAAATTTTTCCTTGATTACATTTGTTTCAGTTTCTTTAACTTACATTATCTGTGCTTCATCAAACAGGGGTTTGCTGTCAATTAAACTTTTGTGCTGCAAATTGGATTGCCAAAATAATCCCCATAATTGTCTAAAATGTTTTTCCTTCCAGGAACACTGGTATTTTTACAGAAGACTCTGGAAGACATAAAAACTTCTTAGTTCTAATGGACTCATTGAATTCTCAGTCCATTTAGGCATGTTTATTAAAAGATGCCATACTTGGTACCCAGTAAAGGAGATAATTTGGTATAATATTTTTCAAATCTTGCTCACTGGAACCTCTGGGATTATGGAAGGGATAAAGAGAAAACTTAAAGATGCTTGTTTTACCTACCACCTCCAGACTTTTTAATACAATTATCATATTGGATGTCTGTCTTCTTTAAAAAGAAATTTGAACTTCAAAGGTTTAATGTAGAATACATTTTTAAATCCTTTTTTTAAAAAAAATGGAAGAGTTGGCAGAGTGCTGTATATGTGGAAGATATTTTTCCTCACTAGGCTATCTAGCTCTCCATTTTGGCTAAACCAGCCTGATTTAGGATAAGGTGTAAAATTCTCATGATCAAGTGATACATTACTATTTGCAACACATAATTTCATCCTTGTCAGATGACATGAACTCTATATGGCTCTGTGAAAACCAGATGTCATTGTGTGTTTGACACAATGACTCTTAAAACAAGTGAATTCTTCAGACGCCAAAGGTCTCTTGAATTTGTTATCTGCAAATATGTTTATGTAGCAAATCCAAAGAAAGCTTATATAAATTTTTTTTCATATTATAGAACAAAAACCCCTACAGTCTCTCCATCCTTGACTGCTGATTTTCATATTCTGATTTTTATTTTTTCTTTCTGCACTCATACAACATATGCCTCTAAATGTTTAAATATTGCCATTCACTATTAGTACTGGCAAAAGCCTTGCAAGGGCCATCCTGGGAAACCTCCTACCCAGGAAGAGATTTTTCTCTATCATGTGTCATAGAATCCTACATTTTAAAAATGCTATAAATGGAAATATACTGTAAGATGTCTTTAAAATACAGAGCACATCCTATAGAGACTAGCATCAGAAAATTGCCTGAGTTAAGTTACATAAAATGCCTGAGGTGGTGTAAGGTGAGGGTTGGGTCCCCAAGTGAAAGTGACAGGTTGTGTCAACAGTGGAAGACTCGCTGGGTGGAAAGAACACCTATGCTACCAGGGATTTCTTCCTTGATCAAAAGCCTAATTTCCCTGCCTGTAAGGAGAGCTAACCTTCCTCCATTTTTCTCATCCAAAGATGTTTACTACTTCTGATATTTTCTCAGCTTTACTAGCCCCTAGTCTTGAATCATTAACGCAAACTGCAATAAGCTCCATTAATTCCTTTTTGGAGTGGCTGGGCAACAGACCTGACTAGGTCCATGGCTATATTTTCAAAATAGAAAGAGACCAAAAACCAGACATGACCCCAACCCTGATTAATTCTCTAAACAAGTTTCAAAGTTCTGTGAAGAGTAGTGAACTGGTCTAGATTGTATATGTGTGACAGCTTTCTGTTTGTCTTGCCTTGTAACTTTATCTTGTAAAAGTTGGTAGGTATGACCCCTTACCCTTACATACACAATTTTATTAGGTCAGCAGGCCAAAATAACTTCATCACAGCTATGCAAATCCTGTTACATGGGTAGATGGTCCTACAAATTGGAGGTGGCCCTAGGTTCTTCTTCATATGATGCTTTATGAGGTTGCCAAGAAAGAATCTAAAGCAGAATAGATGTCTGAAGCAAATGTCAAGAAGAATGAACCATAAGAATACATGAGCTTTAAAGTATTTTTTTCTTTAAAACTCTTTCCTTCCATATAAAGATCTAAATGACTGTTGTCCTTGATCCAAGACAGATTTCTTCCTCCTGGATAGTGCAAGACTGAGGCTTCTTAAGAATGCCCAGAGGGTGAACCACGTAGCCAACATAGATTAAGTTTGTGTTCATCTGTAAAACAGTAAGATGAAGATATAAGGGTGGAAGCCAAAGTCCTTGTACTACCTTTCCTTGGCTTCTTCCTTTTGGCTCATTTCCCTTTCCCACCCAGATTTCAAGTCTCAATCTCCTCCACATTCTCCTTCTTGTTCCTGGATTGTTAGCTGCAGTCCCTTTGTTACCTTTAGCTCTAGGTTTACAAGTGAGGCTTATAGTGGCTATTAGATGTAGAGAGGTTTCCTCATAGTTCAATGTTTTGTAGCACTTCTGAAAAATTTATCAGTGCTCCATAAGTTAACAGGCATTGGAAAAAAAAATTCTATGGGGAAGTATGTTTGCTAATGCTATTTTTATATCTATTTTTTTTTTACTATTTAAAATGATTAAAACTCAACTTACATAAATGTAAACATCAGAAGGAAGACTGGTGAGCAATTGCTTGGATCATACGACTCTAGAGATGGAGGTGAACACAGGGACTCTACCAAGAACTCATCAGCGACATGATGTCTTCTTTCTCTCTCTTCACTAACACTTCCAATCCCAAATGCTTGGCTCTGAATGTGTCTATGAATTTTTAAATCTTCTCATGCGAATAACTTTTTTTTACTTGTTACAGAGTGATGGTGGTCGTGGGGCACAAGGAGGAACACATTCATAAAGATGTTAAGGCTACCCCGTCTCAGTTTCTTGATCTCCATGAGACTGAAAACCTTCTCAATCAGGAATAGGTAGGTGAAATCCCTCATCAGACTTCCATTTTCTTTACTTATACAAGAAACCTGGTATATGGTCAAATGGTAGCCAGCACAGCTGCAGAGTTGTGATTTGGCAAGACTTTGTTCCAAGTCAGCCCTTCATGACCAGGGAATCAGGTTTTTGTGGCTGGCAATTCTACCAGTAGAGAAGAAGTAGAAACTCATCAGGGGAAAGGAGTTATTGTTGACAGAAGGAGAGAAGGGATGCTGTGTACACAAAAACAGTAGATGTCTTTTTGTACACTGAAATCACTCTGTACACTGGAAATATGTAAAATACTATCTGAGTCTCACTTCCAACAACTCCGACTTATTTTATCTGCAAAGTAGCCAGAACGCTGAGGGTTTTAAAGTCTCACATGTAATTGTGATGTGCACCCATGGCACCCAGTATCTCTTGTTGAGTTACTTTTACAGGTTATTGTTTCACAACATTATTAAAGATTAATCTAAGTCTCAATCATCAGCTCAGAACAAAGCCCTGGTTCCAAATAAATTCATTCAAATCTCACTGAAATTTGATTCCAGCTTTGGTTTTTAGTCTTGTCTATTACTACTATTTTATTTACACCTTTGGCTCCAACAAATGTGGGATTTTGCTGGTCTTCAAATATCTACAAAATACCTCCAGTTTTCCATAGGTGATTATCCCATTTTTTTTTCAATTTAGAGCAGAGCTGTACAATAGAATCTTTTGCAGCAATGAAAATATTCTCTTATGGGTTGCAATATGGTCACCATTACCAACTATATTGTTCTTAGCTCTTAAACACTTGAAATATGGCTACTGTGACTGAATTTTTAATTATATTTGAGCATAAATTTAAGACTCAAAAGACACATGTGGCTCATAGCTCCTTTCCTTTAATGGACAGATAGAAGGCTTCTTTCAGTATATCCATCAATGTTCAGTCAAAATTTTCAGTCCACATCCTGATGATTTCTCTGTTTTTCCATCTAAAACATTCCACTTGCTAATTACCAAGCATTCTAACTGGCCCTTAAATCTGTCACTTATCTGTGCTCTCATGCTTTTTTTTCTGCCTACCTCCAGATATTAGCTATTTCTTGAAAGAAAGAGCTGATTTTGGAAGGCCTGCATTTAATAAAACTTTGATAAGCATGTATTAAATAAATGCAGACAAAATTGCACCAAACATAAATGTCTGTACATAATTATGCATTGAAAAGCACACATAGGCACGCGTTTTACTAGGCAGCAGATAGAATCACATGCAAGTTTCTATGTTCAAGTTGCCACTTGGGTGAGAAGAAACATGTCCTGGCTGTGTGAGAAAAACTGGGTCTGCAGATTAGTCATCTTATCTGTAAAGTGACCACAGGGTATTAGCCTATTTTATTTGGCTTAGAGGCAAAAATAACTGTGAATATTCTAAGTACTAATGATTGGTATTAAAGTTGAAGAAAAGGGATAGTCACTCATGGAAAACTGCATGGGTGTTAGTCTATTTTATTTGACATGGAAGCAAAAATAATCATGGGTATTGGAAGTAATAATGATTTTTATTAAAGTAAATGAAAGGGTGTGGCCACTCAAACTATACCCTAAATTAACATATGAACAATTCTGAGCTCTGTTCTCTTCTGGTGAAATTAAATATAAATTCACCTTGACGTATACATTTCCCCAGAATTAGTTTGTAAAATGACGAACTCTCACTTCCTAAATTTTCTGCACTTTCTACTGTTGCTGTAGGAAATGTCACTGTTACAGAATAGAAGACTATTATTCTAAAGGAGTATTTCAGACTGATTGAATCAGGTCTGGAACATTATTGAAATGGTAAGATAAAACTCAGCTACTTTCTGGTAAAAGGAAAAAATTCTTTTTAAAAATGTGGTCCCTTCTGAATTATGGGCAAATGTCACCAACTCGTTTTCAATGGAATTTTATCTATTTACAGACAGGAGATGGGACAAGGCTCAGAGCTCCTCCCAGGAGTCCTGCAGCTGAGTTGCTTTCCCGGGGGAATCTCTGGTAAGGGAAGCAGCTGAAGCCGGAGGTCATTAACATTTTGAGAACACTGCAAACTGACACTTTGTAATGTTATGACATTTCATCTCAAGACGTTTAATCTCTTTTAATCAGTGTTTATGTTGGTGATACTTCATAGTTATTTGCTTTCACATAAAAATGGAACAGTTCAGCATGTCATTAACAAGACTAACTTGTTTTTTATCCATTGCCATTATTTTGAGTCTTTTCCTCCTTTCCTTTCTTTCTTCTTTTTTTTTCTTCGTTGGTTTTGATTTTTGCTTTTATTACTGTTATTGTTGAAAATGCTTTCCATTTATTGCTTTTGCTGATATTTTCCCTGGATATTTTCTGGTTTGGGTTCTTATGTCTTAGTAAACTTTAAGTGTGGATTCTAGAAGATCTGCAACCTCAACTCTCAGAAAAATGCTCATGGTCTCCACTGTCTCCATGGTGGTTAGAAGCAGCTTCTTCCCCACTGACTGTTGCTCCAGGATAACTTAACTTAGCACACCCTGCAATCCTTTACTTTCTCTCCTTTGTTTAAGGTATTGTTGTAAGTGTCTAGCATCTCTCTTCATGTTACCCTTTCTCTTCCCTTCTTGAATAAGGGGTACTTTATGTTACTTCAAAACCACTTACATTTTTCTTCCCACACAAAATTTTTTATTAAATACAGAACCAAGAGTTGATTAGTACTGCATATATGAGAAATGTAATATAAAGACTATTCTCTACTACTTAATTATCATATACCTTTATTACGGTACAAAAGCAATGTGCACTGAATCAAGACCATACTTAGAATTCTGAATTGTAACCTTTTACCACCTAGCCTTATGTGGTATGAAATTCTTTCACAATGCCGGGCAGCAGCAGCTTGCTGTTGACCTAACAATCACAAGGACGGACAACTGACACTCTGTAGTGTGCTATGTTACTAAGCGGTGATGTTTGGTAGGTTAGGTGTATTAAATGCATTTTTCATTTAATGGTATTTTCCAGCTTACAGTGGGCTTAGGCATAACTAAATGGTAAATCAAGGAACATTTATATTCTTCAGCATTAAAAATTGATCATATAATTCAATCTACGAATGAGGTGAAATTATTTTTATTTTAAATAGAAGCCATGATTTCTTTATAAATCTCATATTTTACCAAGCGGTCAAAAAAATCTAGGTCTATTGAGGGCAGGGTTTCTCAGACTTGACACTGTTGACATTTGGGCTGAATAATTCTTTATTGTGGGCAAGAGTCCCGTGCATTGTATAGCATTTTATCAGGACCCCTGACTTTTTCCCACAAGATATCAATAATGCCCCTTAGTCTTAACAAACAAATATGTCTCCAGACATTGCCAAATATCTACTGTGGGGCAAAATAGCTCCCAATCGAGAGCTACTGTATTCATGAGTGTCTCTTCCTCTTTGAGGACTTTAAGTTCTACAGAGGTACAAGACCTAATCTTAAAATTCTTTTGCATCTGCATAGATTCACTTGATGGTCTCTATTCCCACTGTGATTTTTAAGCCTTCGTAAATTCTGTCTGGAGAGGGCCTTAGCAGAGGTCTCTGCTCTGCTGTCAGGCTCGGGGCAACCTCTCATTCCCTGTTACAGTATGTTGCAAATTGCTCTGTGAGGTGGCCTCAGGCCTGTCTGAAGCACCATTCTAAGGAGCCAGTTTGAGGGACAGGAGTATTGGTATCTTGCTGGCTCTAGGCTCTCCCCAGCAGGAGTCCAATTTCATCTGATCTCAGTTCCCAATTCCCTCTGCAGAGACCTCCCTCAGAGATACCAGTTTAGGATGCCACCATCACCTGAACTTTGCCTCTGCTCTGATTCTTCTCTGAAGACCAAGATGTATGGCTCTTAATTTTGTTTTCAAGTTTAATATCTTATTGTCTAAGTATTACCTATTTCACAAAAGATTTTCTATTTTTCTGTTATATTACTGCTTACTCAAGGCAACAAATTCTGCTGAGTAAATGAGGGGAAAAGGATAAAAGAAATGAAAAAAAGTTTCTGTACAAATCAGGTTTATTGAAAACATCATGACTTCTTTATTTCAGTGATACATGTATGTAGAGACAGAAATATTTGGACTGCCAGATAAAAATCCACATCATTTTATTCAGAGTCTTTAGACGAGTGATTAGGATTACATTGTCTGGAATTTAGAGAGTCATGGGGAAGACCTTCAATCATGGTGGAGTCCCAGCCTGAGTATCCTATAAGTAGGACTCCTGAGACAGAAGTGGGAATCCAAGACTATATCATGTAATTTTATCTGTGTATTATGGTTTCGTTTGTGTTAATGAACCAAGAGTTTCTTAGCCAATTACCTTAATCCGGTCAACTAGCAGCCAGTTGGCTTCTGCAAGAGCCTTGACTGGCTCCTTACTTCCAGTTCACCAATATATGTATTGTGGTTTGATCTAAATTGTCACTCAAGAGATTCACATGTTCAGAGGTGAGGTTTTGAATTCTGACTTGCAAGTCAATTTGTCACTTTTTACATTAATATCATAATGTTTTAATACAGTGACCTTGTAGTTATTCTTAGTAGCTGTTAAGTCAACTGTTCATTTCTTTTTCTTATCATGTTTATGCTGTCTATAATTATAACAAAAATGCCATACTTAACAGTGGATTAATCCACTATTGAGTGCATAGTTGAATATGCTTTTCAGAGGTATGGGGCTGGTTGTACAAGATGGGTTCCTGCAGACATAACCCAGAAGAATGTAATCACCTCACTCTTCTCTCCCCTCTTCTCTCTCTCTCTCTCTCTTTCTTTTTCTCTATCTTCCTGGCTGACATGAGGTGAATAGCTTTCCTCTGTCACGCCTCTCCATTATGTTTTTGTCTTGGAGCTAGCCAACTATTGACTGAAAACTTTGAAACCAGGAGCTGAAATAAGCCTTTTATCCCTTAAATTGTGGGTGTCAGATATTTTGTTTCAGTTGCAAGAAAGATAAGTAATACAATATTTAAAACTTTAGTATAAACTATACATTATTTAATGTAGTTTAAACTTATACATGATGTTATGTTTCTGTTTTTTCATCTGACATTGTACTTAGGATGTAATAGGTCTAATGTGATATTTCTTGTTTTTAAATTGCATTCTTCTGATTTTGAATATCTTTTTAAACAAAACTCCAAAAGCATTAATCAATGGCTTAAATTCCCTCAAAATTAGAAAATTGTATAGTCTGTTGAATATCTATTTAAATATTTTCTTAAACTTTAGTGTTTAAATATTTTCTTAAACTTTTGGGTTTCTTTAGGCATAAATTGACCCAAATATTTAAAGTTTGTGACCCCTGTGCTTTTTCATATTAAGTGAATTCACTGAATATTATGGATAATAGTTTCCTTCTGGTTTTGGACATGGAAAATATATCTCTGTGACATTTTCCTGTTGACTATACCCTTAAGGGACATATAAAGAAACTTTTCCGTATTTATATGTGGAAATGGGGCTTGAAGAAACCAGTTCACTGGAGAGGAAACCAAGGCCCCTACTCATATTTTTGGAAAGTACAGCTGGCTTTTTGAGCCTAACAAACTACAGAAAATTATGAAATGATTTTATTCCACCAACAGCATCTGATTAGGCCAAGTTAGATTTTAGAGACTGACTCAAGGAATATGCATCCACCTACTAAGTGTGCCCAGAGATAGTCTGATGTAAGGTCTTTGCCAAAACAAAATGATGTTGAATCAGTAATACATCAAATTCTCTTCTTGGAGAATGTTTTAGCTACTTTTTTCTTATTGCTGAGACAAAATGCCTGACCCAAACCTGAAGGGGGAAAAGTTCATTTAAATCACAGTCTGTAGAGGTTTCAGTCATAATCAGCTGGTGGCTTGGCAGAGAGGCACTGCAGAAGAGAATCAGCTCATAGCAAGCAGAAGACAACAAAAACAAGCAAGCAAAGGACCTTAACAACATCTTTCTGCCCCTCTTATCTTATCCAGATTACTTAGGGTGGGTAGCACTCACACACGTATTCCTAGTGTCCTTGATCCCAGCATTGCACCACAAATCAATTCCAGTTCCACACACTCTAGATCCAGCCACCTGTGAAAAAGCCCCACCTATGATCACAAGGGATTTTGAGGGGACATTTAGACACAAACTGTAACAGGATTTGAATGTAAAACACAAGGAAAGTTGGCAACAAAAGCTGAGGCTGAAAAGAATACAGAAGTCAGATAACAGAGATAACAGTGGTTGCCAGAGGCTATGAATATAGACTGTGAATGTACTGAAGTTCAAAGTACAGACATTATGATTAAGCAGAAACTAAAAGCTATTCAACAATAGACAGAGAAGGAGCTGAGTCACCATACTGACAAGAGATTGTCTAACTAGAGTGATGACTTAATATGGCAGCAAAATGACCTTAGATCTTAAATCATTTTCCAACTTACAAATTCCATTTCCCTCTTTTGGCATCCAGACTATATCTATAATTGGGTTATCAAGGATTCTTTTTGTTCTTTTCTCCATATATATTCTCACAACAAATCCCACATTATCTGAGGTCCTGCAGTGGCAACCAGAAAGAGTAAAATGACACTCAGGATTTGGAGGCAGATTTATTTTATGCTAATGGCACTGATTTGGATCATTTCTAAAATACCAGGCCCCAAAGGCTCAGGGAGGGAGGTTTTTATGGGATTGCAAAGGGGAAGTACAGAGTTGGAGTAGTTGGCTGTCTTTGATTGTTTCTTACATATTTATCATAGTGACCAGCCAACTCGAGACAGAAGCAACTGGAACTGCAACAGGAAGTATTACCTGGGCAACTAAGAAACTGAAGTATACTGGCTGTGGGCCATTTTATGTTACATTTTACCCCTCTTTTAGTTTCCTCAGCAAATCTTTCTGGGGCATATTACAAGTGATTTTATAAGGCAAGGCCCAACTAGAAGAAGGAACACTAGGGTTGTCAGTAATCCTAGGATGGGCCCCAGACAAGGTCCCCAAGATTGTTTTATTAGTTTTGCTTTTAGGAAGAGATATAATTTAGGCCTGTCTGTTCTGTAACATTATTCTGGCAAAGAAGTGAGGGAATTAATCTGATCTAGGATAGTGTCCAAAGTGCCTTGGGCACTCATGAAATCTTGGTCAAGTGTTTGATTGATTGTTCAATTCTCTTGGGGCAACTATCTATAGAGTTTAAGGCAAAAGAAAAAAAACCACAGCTATCAGGAGGGCAGGGAAGCAAGGACTGGGGTAAGCAACCTGAAAAGATACAAAAATCAAGGGGAATAGGTATGGAACAATCCTGTGAATGGTGTCTTCAGGTTTCAGCTGTGCATGGACTGGTCAGTGTCTGGAGTGACCAAAGCAGGGCTTTGAGTGCCTCATCTCTTCAGACTGAGCCCCAGAGGAACTGTCCAGGTAAATTTTGCAGCAATTATGTGGATGAGATCTTTTAACCCTGAAATGGTAGATCTAAGGCTGGATTTCTGAAACTTGTACAGGTAGTTAATATGCACCTGGGTTATATGTTTGTGTAGGAGTGTCTACAGGTGCACCTGCTATCAGGACCCTATAAAGTCCTGTTGTCTTTTCAGTGTGAGTAGGGAATGTCTTAGGCCACTCTGAGTAAGTGCAGATGAGCATTAATGGATATTTGTAATCCCTATAAGGTTTTTTT
>RJWT010007671.1:0-27325 GCA_004365215.1 Cuniculus paca | reverse complement strand
AGGACTCACCCGCACTCTTGCAGGGCTCACCAAGATCCTACAGCTGGAGGGGAGGGTTTGCTGCTGCTCCTGTTTCCCCACTGAGCTCCCCTATTTAGGGGGAAACTCACCGCTCTGTCACAGCCCTGCTGAGGTCCTCTGTGTGGATGAGGGGTTACTGAGGTTTCCACCAGCCCACCAGGGTTCTGCAGGTGGTAAAAGGGGTTGCTGATGGTCCCTGGACTGCTGAGGTCTCCTGGGTGAGGGGAAGTGGTGACCAATGATCCCGCCATCCTGAGGTCTCCAGGATGAAAGGGGAGGTGCAGCCAGGATCTCGACACCCGAGGTCTCAGGGGTGAGTGGCATGGTGCAGCAGACATCCCACTGGCTGAGATCTCAGGGGTGAAGGGGAAAGTGCAGCTGACGATCCCCCAGGTTGAGGTCTCCAGGGAAGGGGGCAGTGCAGCCGATGATCCCCCAAACTGAGGTCACCCATGAACTGCAGAATGGATAAAAAAGATGTGGTATTTTTATACAATGGAATATTACTCAGCTGTAAAAAGATAATCTTGAGGCTTTTATAGGTAAATGGAGGCAACTTGAAACTATACTCATAAGTGAAATAAATCAGACTCACATTTGTAAATATTTTATAGTTGGTTCCTTCTGGAGATTTTGGGTGAATCTATCCCATGCTTTCCTGCTAGAAAATCTGCTTGCTGTGGGCCATCCTTGGCACAATGTGGTTGTAGTTACATCACTTCAATCTCTGCTTCCATTGTCACATGGCTTTCCTCTTCTGCTCTGCTGTGTCTCCTCCTTTCCTCTTACATCATAGCACTGAGTTTACTGTGAGCTTTAAATCAAGAGTAGTCTCACTTCAGGCTCTCTAACCTAATTATATCTGCAAAGACTCGGTTTCCAAATAAGGACACATTCATGGCAGTAAAGGTTAAAATCTAGACATGTATTTTTAGAAACAAAATTCAATCCATGACACAAACATATTTAATTTAATAAATGTATGATACACACAACTGTTCTGTTTTGTCTTTCCTTCATAAATACTTAGCAACTTTTCCTATTTTCGAAAGCTATTCTTATGTGAGTTACCAGGCTTTCTTACTAAGACATTTATCTCACTCATTTCTATAAACATTTCTTTGTTTCTAAAATTATTGAATTTAGTTTCTAAAATTCATTTGTCTATAATGGTATATATTCATCTGCCCATCATTTCTTCAATAGTATCCTTTAAATTCAAATAGCATAAGTCCACATTCATTAGTCATATTTTTCAATATTTTCATAGCTTTTCCTCTTATGTTTGAAGTGTTTTCAATATCATCAAAATTGGAAGTCTGATGTAAATTAAATTAAGTTAAATTGATATTTCACTTGAGATTGAAAAACATCACATTTCAGATGTTAATATATTTCTCCAATTACTAAAATCTTATTTTAAGTATTTTTGTAATGTTTTATATATTTCTTACATCAGAATTATTTTAATTTACATGAGGAGTATATATTTAGTTCTAAAATTTTAACTTTTTTTTATTCGTTTTGGAAATTTTTTAGAAAGAGTTTATTTTTCTGCCACATATTTCAATGTACCATTGCCAACATAAATAATTTGAATCTGTACATTTCTCTTGTGTCTACTCATCTGATGAAATTTTCTTATTCTTTTTGAAATTTAAAATGAAAAACACTGCACATAATGTGGCAAATACGTAATGGCTAATGTGTCAACAGGCATGCTGTCAGTAACATTTAGGGTCAAGCATTTTATTAATCACTTTACAAGTAATATTGGACTGAATTCTCATACTATTCATAAAAAAGACCAAGACTAATGTCCATTCCACAGGTGAGAAAAACTGAAGTTAGCAAGAGTCAAAAATTGCTTAAGTTCTTTTAGGTTATAAATGCCTGTCCACAGTGAATGTCTGTCTCTACCTGACAGCATTGGGTTTTCTTGTGCCAGGAACGCTAAGGTAATGCAGAATAGCAGTGGTGTGGTGGTGTCACTCTTCATTCTCATTTCATATTTAGTTCAGGGAAATATCTCAATAGTTACAGTGGAGCCTGATGTTGCTGTCTCCAATATAATCTTTCTCAATTTTAAAGCAAAGTTTCTTCTATTTAATACTTTAAAGTACCTACAAGTATAGAATATTATTGACTTTTGTATCTCAACACAGTCTTATGTTAAATGGCCAAAGTGTAAGAGGTGGTGTGGTGGATTAACTAATAGTCAGCTCATAACACCCTGCTGAACTGAATCAGTGTGGTGCTGAGTGTGGAAGGCCCAACTGAGGATTGTTGCCAACTGCATAAGAAGGATAATTGGAGGGGAAGATGGTGTGCTGTTGATCCTCTTTGTGAACTTTGTCACTCTGATTTTCCTGACATGAACTCAGCTCTTCTCATGATCCAAGGATCTTCTCACTGTCACTGAGGATAGCTGTGATTCTCTTTGGCAGAGCTCTAGAGCATAATTTAGGGACTGCCCTCTGGCTCCAGTATAGATCCCTCAGCTGCTACCACAGATCCTTCATCTTGCTGGTACAGACCTTCCAGCTTCTACCACTGACCTTTGGGCCTTCCCAGCGCAGATCCTTGATGCAGGCTTGCATGAGACATTTTCATAGGCTCTAAGCCTCCAGCTGGACTCATAGACGATATTGCCATGGGGGTTAGGTCTTCAATTGGCCTCATACAGGACATTGCCATGGGATCTAGACCCTCAGCTGGATTCTTTGGGTCTCTAGTGTATGGATGGATCTCTCACACTCTTCAGCATTTGACTCTTTTGTGTGAGCAATGTAAGATAATTCTATAAATTATATGTCTTTTATTAAATCTTTTCCCTTGCAAACCCTGGTAAAATTCTTTCCCTTGTAAAATGGTGGTATACTAAAGTTTATGAATTTGCATTCTTGAAATAAGCTGTATTTTTGTATTATGTTAATATTTCCCTAAATGCTATCTGCTCATCTAATTGACACCTTTTAAATTTAACTGTTAGTTATACTGTTTCATGGTTTGATTGTTCAGTGGCATCTTTATAATATTTACTATGAAGTTGAATGAGTTTAGAAAGACGTTCATATTTCTCTCTGCTATGAAATAATTTTATAATATATAATTTCTTATTTCCAAAAGATTTGGTGAAAATATCAGAAAATTTATATTAGTTTATAAAATTTTAGAAGTAGACTTTGAAATTTTAAAATTTCCTTTTGCAACTTACCATTTTATGCATTCCAAATACCTACTGAAATTATTTCAGAAATTGATATTATTTTAAAATATGGTTCCTCCATTACTTATATTTAACATTCATAAATTTTATATAAGTACATTTATGTGATCACAATTTTCATTGCATCATTTTTAATTTTTTTCAAAATAATATTTATTTGCATTTATCACCTTTTAATTTTATTAATATTCTATTTATGACATTTTTTGGTTTCCTTTATGAAGTTTTTATGTAAGTTTCTGTATTCTTTCTCTTTCTACCTTTAAAATTTTTGTAAATTAATATTTATTTATTATTTAGCAGTCTTATTGATGAAGTAATTCAAAGCTTTAAACTTTCTTCTTGATATGGTTTTAGAGACCTTCCAAAGTGTTTTTATAGTTGTAATCTAATTTTTGTTAATCTCTGAGTGATTTGACATTTCGGTTTTATTTTGTGCACATGATTTATTTATTTTTATAATGAACTATTTAAAATTTATTTTATTATATTTACAGTACTCTGTATTTTGACTCTTAGCCAAAAAATGTGAGCTCTAAATTTGCCACTTTTTGGACTTTATTGACTTTCATTTTATAGACTGTTAGTTTACTTATTTATTTTCTTGTTTATTTAGCTGATGCCTGATTATTTTTTGGTCACAATGGAAAAAATTAACTCCCTTTCATAGTGTATAAACAAGAATGGTGATTCACCCTTGTTAGTAATTATACAGTCTAATTTTATGCATCTTTGTAGCTTTAAAATACACCTGCTCTGTCCAATTCTGAGTTCTACTACAAATTAATTGTCTTTGTCTTGCTGTTGGGTTATCTAACCATTCAAACATTGCTCATATTTTTCATAGGGTGGCATTATTTTCATGCTTAATTTCTTTTTTCTGTTTCTCTAATATATTGTTATAGGGCTTTTAAAATTATTTTTTCTTTTTACTTACATGTATTAAGTGGCATTTCATTTTACATGAATCAGTTGGAAGTAATGCATAGCTTGATTTTTAATTTAATGTAAGTGGAATAACCATTTTTAAGTATCAAATGGTCTGTCTCGAATTTTTAACTGATAATTTAATTCGAGGCAAATTATGACACATAAATGTGAACACTTGTAGATGTGTGGGTCTTTCAAGTTCTTGTATTTTGATTACTTTTGCAAGCTCTCATCACATGTAGTAAGGTAACAAAAGCTGTATATAGAGTCTTATAATCTTTTCTTGAGTCATTATAGTCTGTCTTCACAAGGATCTTTATTTTCTAGCAGATGAACAAAATAACATTATATTTGAATAACTTTGCATAAAGATTCAGTTAAATATATAGTCATTTTAAAAAATACACCAGAATTGTAAATGTTCAAAAAGGTTTCCACACATAAGAAATGTCTGCCTATTTTCAGATTCTTTCTTTCCTTGAGATTTGTTTCTTGGGGAGCTGAATTATCCTTCAGAGAAATTTTTAATTTTCTCTAAATTTGCCAAGTTCATGTTGGAGAAGAAAAACAAAATGATGTGAATAGGAAAATTCCCAGTAGAGCAAATACCAAAATTTTTCAGGGCTCAAAGTGATTCTTGCTCTTACTTATATCTCTGTAATTTTACTGATGCATAATTAAGTCTCTCAGAAGTTAGACAATCTGCTCATGTTATGTTGTTTCAATACACTTACTAGGACCATATTGAAGAATTTTCTTCTGAAAAGGACAACTTGGCATAGAAAAAAGACGGTTCTTCATAAGTTAGACTGGCTTTCTATCCTGAGTCTCCACACACTATTACAACATTAGGTGCCCCAACATTTTGTCCCACCTTTTCACTTATTATTTATTATTGGTTAAATTATTTAACTTCGAAGCCTGAATTTTCTTAATCTGAAATGAGTTGAAAACTATTATTGAGCACAAGTGTTATTCTAAGAAATTTAGCTCCAGGTAAAAAATGTCTAGCACTGTACTCAGGATCTAATTCCTTCAATAATATTAGTTTCCTGTCCTTTCTTATCCTTTCCTCAATTTAACCACTCAACATTTTCTGGGTATGAGATTAATCATAAGAACTATGTTTCCATGCCATTGCTTGAACGTTTTTATACCACTAGCTGAAGTAGATCTGAGAAACAGTTATAAACACCATATAACCTTGCAATGTAGACTGGCCAGAATGGGACAGGCATAAGAAAGAGGATTCTAATCTCCTTCACAACTGATTTCTAGGAAACACACTGGTTTTTTCTCCAGAGACATACAGTGTGAACATGAATTCTCATTTTTCATAGCTCCCAGGGAAGTCTAGTTGTTCTAGTGGGAACTATCAAAAGGAATTATATTGTTATGTTTTCCAGGGCTAGAAAAGAATTGGGGGGAAGGAGTACTCATAAAGGTCTGTTTCATATAACCTCGCCATAACACCATTTTCAAACAATCACTTAAGGTCTCATTAGTAAGTCCCGGGAATATATTGGTCTCATTCTGGCATTGCATGAGTCTAGCCCTAAGGTTAGACATCCATTGATTTTTGCTTCTGTTGCTGTACAAAACACATTTGGGTCCTTAATTAACAATTTGCAACATTAGAGACAAATTTTCTATTGCTAGAACATGCCCTATTGAGAGCGAAGACATAATACTCATAGAAACATTGAAAAACAAGCAATTGAAAGTAAGATTATAAATTATTCTTGGCTTTCGGTTTCTCTTAAGCTTTGAAAAAGAAAAAGCAATTATTTATCCTTGAAGATGGTATGAGCCTTTTATTGTGTTATCTAATCGATGCTTATTACTCATCTCAGCCTGTTTCTCTAGCTGGGCAGGAAAGTTGAAAAAAGATCCCACTTCACTTACACACTCAGTCTATTCCACACACTTTTGTTCCTTTCTTGTTGGAAATTCTTTTAAAAAAAATTGCATTTATTCAGAGTGCAAAAGATACTTGAATATGTTAGGCAAAACAGATTGATAACTGTAGTTAGTGACCTCGTTTTATTTAAGTCTCCATCACAGAGAGAGAATTGATTTTATATTAATATTCCCATTTCATTAAATATGGAGTGTGAACCATCTCTATTAAGCACTGCTCAACATGCTCAGAAAATTCAGCTAGGTCTAGAACTCATTGCACTTAAGTGCACATGCAGTTGACATTGTTTATTTTTCATAATGGTTGAGATTTTATTTCTAAGTCATGAATGTATGGTTCTTTGATGGAAGCTTCTTGATTTTCCCTTGGACCCCCATAGCATAGGTACAACAGTGGAGATTGTAAACACTTCAAAGGATTCCAGTTCAAATGTAATATTAGGTTGTATTCATTTTCTTCCATGATTCTAGTAGCTTAATAAATCAATTTCCTGTGTTCTGATTTTACCCAGGAGCACAACTCTCTAAATCCAAAGCAATAAAATCCTTCTCCTTCTTTCTATATATTGTTCTCTGTATCATCTCTGACCAATCACAACTCAGAAGCTTGGTTTTGGTCAACATTTACCTCCAAGAAACTGTGCAACAACACACATCACTTAAACTTCCCATGCTCAGATCCTTCCTCTTGAAAATGCACAGGAGGAAGCAGCCAATGGAGAGGGTCTTCTGCCTGACCCTCCAACTGGCTTCCTCTGATTCTGCCAATTGCACTATCCTGTAATGAAGGAGGCTCTTCTCTGTCTCTCTCAATGGTCTCAGGGTTGAGCGACAGCAGGTACTCAATGCTAGAGATTATTTTACCCTACACCTACCCAAGTTACCTCCCATCCCTCTCAGTCTCATTCTTGTCCTTCTGCACAAGGTCCTCTCGATTAATGCAGCATGTGAATCATAGGGAATACATAATACATGCTTGTAAAATTAATGCCTTTGAGCATTCCGACCCCTATTGATTTACCTATTGAGGTATTACTATGAGGTTTACCTGTCCTTCAGAAAACCAAGGGGAGAAGATGATTCACTTTGCATATTTCCCAAATGTTGCACATACCCTTATTTTTCTTTTAACTCTTACTCTTTTTGTGGTCACATGTTCCAAAAGGTAATGCATGTTATGTGTCTTTCTCATCATTAAGACAATACCCAATACTCAAAAATTAAAGGAGAAGTTTATTTTGTCTCCCAGGTCAAGAATTTTCAGTCCTTGCATTGTTGACCAGCTCCAGGTAGAAGCAGTGTAGTGGGAGGGTCTGGGCAGAGGAAAGCTGCTTGAATCATGGATGTCAGAGAGCAGAGAGAAAAGTGAAGAGCTGAGGAAGGAGATTTACCCTTCCAGGTCATGCCTCCAGTTGCCTGCCTCTGTCAAGGAGACCCTACCTTTAACAGCAAGTCAGCTGCTATATCACCTTCATAATTCAATCACCTTCCAAAAAGTCCCACCTATGAAGTCTTGAAACTTTTGGGGGACACCCTTTATCTAATCCATAACAATAGGCATTGTAAGAAGTTAATACAGTACCATTGCTTGGGACTTGGGTAGTTAATATTAACTTGAAAAGGCAATATTCTTTTCCTTACCATATAATAATGCAACAAGAAGAGCCTTTATAGTTAAAAACAGGCCAGTTTCCAACTCCTCAAGTGTTATTTTTATTTGTGTCGCAAGTATATCATCAGTTCAAAGTTGGAGGGGTGTGAAGGTAGTATCAAAAGCACAGTAGATTTTACCCTTGGTTTCAAAAAAGCGTCAAGGGAGTCTCATACAGATTATGATTTCTCTCTGGTTTCCAGTGGCCACAGGGACTGTCACAATTGTCCTAGAATCATCAACAGGATCCTTAGCAAGGAGAAGGGTCACAATGTGCCTGACAAAGTTACTATCTACAAAACCTCCTTGATATCAGTAAGGAGTTTATCTCATAAGGGAAGACGTAAAAACAGCTGAGTTTTGAAGGATTTAAGAAATATCCCACTTTGTTTTTTCTTAAATAAACTACAAAAAAAAAATGTGGTTCCAGATCAGTCTGTCCTTACTGGAGCACAGTTATCTACAACCATAGGCGTGGTGAAGCAGGGAAAGTATGTGCTTTGCAGAGCACTTCTTACAAGGAGAAAACAATTATTAATTTTACGAGCACATTAGTCAGCTTTTCTGTTGTTGAATGCAACCTGACACCCAGAATTTAAAAGAGGTAAGGTTTAATTTGGTTCACATTGTAAGGAAATTCAATTCATGGTCAGCTTGCCCCAAGGCAGAAAATCATGGCAACAGGCTTGGTGGAACAAAGATGCTTAGTTCATGACAGCCAAGTAGCAGAGCAGAAGAGCATTGCCAGCAAGGAAGCAATGAGGTACCAGACACACCTAAGAAATATATTCCACTAAAACCCTAGGTTAGATCTTAAGGCCAGTCCCACTAACATTCCACCCACTTGCCGCATCACACCACTTGTCAACTTCATACACAAACATAGAGGTTATAAACAATAAAAATAAAAATAGGTCCAAAGCAAGGCCAAAACCAAGCAAGACAAATAGTAATTCCTATAGCTCTGTGTGCAGCATCTGAGTCATGTTGGTGAGCTGTAAGTTTCAGAGAGTCTGGGTTGCCCCAACACAGTGGCTTTGCTTGTTGCAGGGCACGTGACCTTTCTTTTTTGCTGGCTCCACTCATGCCCTCCAGATTTCCTCAGCAGACATTCCACATTCTAGCAACTTAGAATTCCTGGGGTCTGCACTACATCTTCAGCTTCTTTCCCACAGCTTCATGCACCTCCTTCTGAGGAGCTCCTTGCCTGACCTTTCAGGCTTTCCTTTGAAATCTAAATTGAAGCTTTCTTGACTCCATGACTTTTGAATTATGCATGCCCGTAAAACAGTAATGTGTACAATGTGGACATCTGACATCACTGTAAGCAATAGTCAAGATCCTTTAGACACTGTCTATAGAAGACTCTGAGAGGTTGGGTGACCGATCCCAGTAAAAAGAATCCTAGGAAACCAGTTCCCTAGGAGCCCTTCTAGAGCAGGGGGCCCAAAGACCCTGCACTGTAGGGAGCTTGATTTCTGAGATGCCCTCAAGGCATCTTCTTATCCATGTACAAAGTACTTGACTTATTTTTTTTTCTTTATGGACATATTCTTTTTTTTTTAATTAGTCATGTTTGCAGCCTATGAAATTTACAATCACTTTCAGGATATATGCATATATATCATATAGCTTAGTTATTTTTGTTGTTGTTGTTTTAAAATCCCTTTCCCTCCCAACTTCCTCCTTCATCCTCTAAATCCCGCTTTTCCACCACACTAATCTCTTCAGCAATCACACTGCTTTTGGTCCCAAATTTGCACATGATTTCTTCTGAGCTAAAATTGTAAGTTATTCAGTTTTTTCTGCTCCACTTTTGTACCCAGTTCTCATTATAAATTTGGGTGATCCAGCCAGGAGTACCCATGTTAATAACTTGAATACTGGGATGTCTCAAAAATTCCTCTGTAAGACTCATTAGTCCACTCTCCTTAAACTCAGTCTACCTCAATGTCTCACCATATGGGTAAAGAGTGGATACATTTCCTGACATAGTAATACACATGGTCTCCATTCAGCTGCCCATGGAGTCCTTGCTCCCAACTGAAACCTCCCAAGTCTGACCAGCACTATGAAGATGCCTCTCAGTATTCTGATCTTCTGAGCTTCAATGAAAGTCACCCATAAGCTCTACTTATAGAACCCTAAGCCTTCTGTATTAGTCAGGGTTTTACTAGAAAAAACAGATATAATAGGAGATATATGAATGAGTTTGGTACCAGAGGAGTGGGATCATTTCTCTGACTGTACCTGACCATCTGGATCAAGAACCTTTGGGAATGGCTTGTGGGAAGAGTTTGGAAGGGTTTGGAGATGTCACCTGAAAGAGTAGAGCTGGACTGGTTTAGGCTGTATTGCATGGGATATTCTAGTCAGAGCCCAGGAGACCAGAAGGCTGATAGAAAGCCTGCTGGTAAAGACCAGGCTCGGGAAAGTTCTGCTGGAAAGGACTGCATTGGTTGTTGGACTCCAGATGATGGGTATTATGGCTTGGAAGAAAGTTTGTTTGCATTTTTTTCATGTCCGGAGACTTTGCCTGAGACTGAGATTAAGGGTGTGGCCTGATTAATCTGGCAAAAGAAATTTCAAGGCTGTCAAGTGTTGAGGCTGTGGCATGGTTATTGTTGGTGGCTTTTAGCCAGAATTATGTTGCGAATCAAGAGCAAAGAGCCCAGCATGGTGATTTAAAATGTTGTGAGTTTGGTGGGAAACCTGTGGACTATAAAGACAGAGCTGAAACCTTGATTGCTGAGAGGTAACAGAAATAAAAAAGATGGCCTTGGGGCATCCCAGAAAGTAGCTGTTCTCCCCCTTTGCAGCCTTAAAGTGAAACTGAAAGACTTTGCCCTAAGGAGAAAGCTGCTGATCCCCATGCTCCTGAATGGCAACAGAGGCCACATGAGCTTTCAAAATGGCAGCAGTCACACCAGGTTCCAAAATGGCAGCAGAGACCACAGGAGGTTTCAAAATGGTGGCAGCCACAAAAGATTCCAGAATGGTGGTGACATAGAAAATCTGTTCCCCACAATCAAATTCAGAGTGCACAGCAATCCAGGCACTCGACCCCTACTGTCAAGAAAGAGAAAAGCCTAGCTACCGCTTCAGCTGATAGCAGACCTTGGCAGCATCCATGTGGTGCTGGTTTTAGGCACATGGAGAATGCACAAGTTCTCAGGTTAAAAAGGCTTCCACCCTGATTTCAGAGGGTCCAGGAGGCCAGGCAGTATGCCCCTGAGTGGGCAGTATGTGAAGCTGTACAGTGGAAAACTCAGAAGTTTGGAAAAGCCAGGAACATGGATCATCTAAGGAAACCTGCAAATATTGAGCAGAGGGGGCCTAAGAGAGAAACTGTGGGAACTAAAACCCCTAAAAGTGCCATGGAGGTGGAGCCACACAAGCCCTTTAGAGTTCACAATTTGCCACAGATGGCTTCAGATGCTGGACATACAGCTACTGGACTTAACATTTGCCCTGCTGGATTTTGGACTTACTTTGGTTCTAATGCTTTGTATCCCCCTATTTGTAACTTTTAGAATGGTAATGTCTACCTTAGGCCATTGCATGTTGGAAGTGTTTAACTTTGTTTTCATTTGTACAGGGAGTTGCAGCTAAGAGTTTGCCTTAGATCTTGGAGAAGACATGGGACTTGGACTTTTCAGCAATGCTGAAACTGCTAGGCCTTTGACAACTTCTGGAGATGGACTAAATGTCTTTTGTATAAGGGATGTACATAAATCTTTTGGGGACCAGGGGTGGAATGTTATGGTTTGTATCTAGGTGGCTCCCCCAAGCCTCATGTAGTCATGGAAGTGACTGAATCTAGCGTTTGTGATCGATTCACTGTCTAGTGTTGGAATTGGCGGTGTGAGTTCTGCACCCACCCAGGGGTGGAGCTGACATACAATGTAAGGTAGAAAAGGAGGTGCGTTTTTCCCTCTTTTGTGTGGTTCATTCTTGCCTCTTGCAGCTGCCATGAACAGCTGCCCCTCAGCCACACCACCCTGCCTTGGAACCAGCTAAGTATGGACTGAAATCCCCAAAACTGTGAGAAATAAACCTCTCCTTCCTTCACTTTGGGCATTAAGCATTTTGTCTCAACAATGAGAAAAAAGTAACCAAGACAGCTTCTTTAGCCTACAGCTCCAGTCTTTCCAAAATCCTCCAACAAACAATTTCCAAAGCTTTCTAAACCACATGGTCAAGTATAGTGGCAGAAAAAAAAAATCTCAATACTCTGATAACAAATTTTCTATATTAAACACCTTCCCACTGCTGGACACAATACCCACACCCAGAACCTAAAATGTTAAGGTTTAATTTGGCTCACATTTTAAAGGAATATAGCATATGGTCAGCTAACTCCAAAGCAAAGACATCATGGTATAAGGGAAAAGCAGAAAAAAAGCTTATTCCATGGCAACCAGGAGGCTGAGCAGGTAAAAGGCGCCACTGAGGAAGAGGCAAGGGGCCAGACAGAGACCTCACGCTACCATCCATGACTCACTCAGACATATTTAGAAGGATCCCTAGGTGGATCCCAAAGAGCTAACCAAATTGACACTCCACCCTAACTGCCTAAATTAGTGCTTGTCACAGCCCTGCAGGAAGCAGAATCTTTTCCATAGAATCAATCTTTAAGAGTACAAATATTTATAATGTAAGAACAGGATTTAGAAACAAATGGAGAAAGAGAACTGCAATAGCCAGAAGCAATCACCACCAGAGATGAAAGAACAGGGGAGGAAAAGTTACATGGTTAACATAGTTTGGAGGCTCTTCAGTACTAAGTCTTAGGAAGTCACCAGTGGGGCTTTAGACTATAGAATAACAGATAAGTATCTGTTAGGAAGAGAGGAAGAAAGAAAGAGAAAGGAAGAATGGAAGGAAGGAAGGAAGGACCTAAACTCTTTCTTCTTGTCCTCCAAATTGCTATTGATGATGTCATTGACCAAACCCTATAAAAAGGAGGAGAATGATGTCATTTCCTTGCTCCGCCTGGACTCACATGGGCACGATGCAAAGTAAAGAACAGATCCAGCAAAAGGAGCAGGTACAGTTTATCAGAACACGGACTCACAGGAAGCAATACATTTACCACCAGAAGGAATGGAGAAGAGTCAGGAAAAAGATGAGGGACATCAACTCAAGTGGATTTAAAATTTTTCCATTTGCAAAGATAAGAATCAAGGCAATTGTAAGGCACATCTTTTAAAAAGTAGCTTCCTGTGTGCACTCACTTCAGTTAGAAATTCTCCAATGCTTCAGTTGGTTTTAAGACAGAACAAGTTATCCCCCTCAGACACCGTGCCATCTCCCAGGCCTTGCAATGGGCCAACGGTTCTGCAGATCTCTTTCTGCATCCTTGGGATAAGCACTCACCCTGTCCATACCTACTTCTTACAACTTTTCAAGCAGCTCTGACTGCTGCATGATGTAAAACTTTATTTTTTTCCTTCTGATTTAGGTAATGCTGTTTCCTCCAGAGTGGCTTCCTCCAAACAGACCTCAAAATTCATCGTTTCTACTATGTAAGAGTGTGGTGTAGAGGTGAGAAGAATGGAAAATGAAATCAGATGCAGGCGCTTTATAGATATTCACATCTAATTCTTGTGAAACATGTATCTATTCAGGATAATCCCCTTGTATTTAGCTTGTTGAGATAATTAAAAGATAATGTATCAAACTCTTAACATGGATCCTGACTTAGAGAAAAGCCCTCAACCTCTGTTGATCTTCAACAACTTTCACATATGATCACCCTCTTCCTGAAATCAAGTATTTTTTCTCTCCATTGTCCAGTTGTCATTTGAAGAGATGGATTTGATGTGGGGTTGGTCCTACATTAACTGTGGATCAGTAAAAGTCCTTTGTGATTTTCTTTATAGAGCAACATGGAAGAGCTACAGATATCATGCTAGTATTTGCATCTTCACATAGAAACCCAGCTTTGAATTTAAATTAAATTCATTTCTCTTTCTTGTCCATTAACCTTTGACAAATTACAAACCACAGAGTTTCTATGGGCGTGAATAAGGCCAACCAGGCCATTACCAAATCCTGTTAAAATATGACCTTATAGGCAGCTTCTTGTGTGCATTCGCTTTAGCTGGAAATTCTTTTGATAGAACTTATCATGCATTATTTATGTTACTCTGAAACTCTAATGCAAATTTACAGAACATAATGGAAACATCCTGTATATCACAGTGTTCTACTAATCATTCTCTGTCTGCCACAAGAGACTAGCAAAATTACTTCTGTGGAATAATCCTATATAAGATATTATAGCTGAGCTGTAATTCCTGGGAACATTTGTACTCTTGGTTTTTTCTTCCTTGAAGAGATTCTATTTCCTCTTTCACTGTCCAAAGTGTCTATTGGCCATCTGATGACAGTATACTTACAAGAACATGTTTCCCTTGAAACAAGAGAGGTATGGTCAATTACCAGCCCCTGTTCATTTAATCAAACCTATTTGGGGCAGGGGGTCTGAGTAGCTTCAAGAAATTTTGCTGAAGTGATATTTAGAACTGCAAATTCCCTTGAAATTTTATATTCATTTGGAATCTTTTAAAACTAACCACTGTCACCATAAGACACGGACAAAGAATTGTGGAAAAACTAATCATAAGTGTGTCTGACCAAATCATCCTAGTATTTTGATTTGCCAATGTAAAGATCATGTAGCTCAGTTTTGTAGTACCTATATTTCTATATCATGAATGAAAAGAGACTTAAGGACAAGTGATCTAAATAACGCTGTGTCTATATAATTTATAGCTCACTTTGTAGCCCAGGCTGGTCTCGAACTCACAGTGATCCTCCTGTCTCAGCCTCCTGAGTGCTGGGATTACAGGCAGGCACCACCAGGTTCAGCTATATAATTCATTTTTCTACTTCATAATACTTTATAAATTTAACACGTGTTTGACTTCCATTAAGACAAAACTGAATAAGAGACTTTATTCTACTTTGAGTTGAGAAAGCATAAGTAGTAACAAAGAGCATTCTGTATGTCAAGGACACATATAGGAAGAGGTCAAAGAGACCAAGGAGGAACAATTCATTGATTCTGCACCAAGGTAGGCATCATTTTATACAGTCAAGCCATCTTTTCCTTCAACACAGTGCCTGTGAATTATTGATAGTTCTATTCAGCATTTCATTTATTTGTGGCAGCCAAGTAGGTCTTCCTTGTAACATGCTTTTGTTGGCATTAAAATATAATGCATTCCTCCTACTGAGGAGATATAAAAGCAAAATGGGAAATTAATATCTTCTCCAAATTCTATAAGTAAAACATCATATGTTACAAGTGCATAAGTATTTATAAGCCCAACTGAAAAGGTCCTCTTAAATAAAACTCCAAATAGCATGAGAGACAAAGTTTTTATTTTTTTCACACATTTTGGAGATATCGTTTTTTTCTTTCCATATTTTTTTTGAAAATGTAACGGTAATATATTCCGTTTGCTTCTTCGTGACTTGGATACTATTTTTGTCTGTGAGAGTAAAACGTAATGTCAGGAAAATCAGTCTTAAAACTTTCCACCTCTCATAAGGTTATGAAGGACCATGGGCAACTATTTATTATATATACAGACACTCAGGGTTTTTGCTTTTGTTTTTATTTTTGCTTTTACCTTGTACCTGCTCGCATCTTCTTGGAGAACATGGTAAAAATGAGGTGGTGTTCACTTCTTTTAGTAATAATTATAGTAATTCCATCACAATTTACCATGAGCTAATACCAATCCTGAGACACATACAACCAAAAGGTTATCATTGTGACTTTTAAAGGAAATTCAGCATAGATATCTTTCTTTCTCTTTCTTTCTCTTCTTTCTTTCTTTCTTTCTTTCTTTCTTTCTTTCTTTCTTTCTTTCTTTCTTTCTTTCATTTTTGTTAAACCTGCCTAGGTCTTGATGTAATTCTGGCCCAAATGCATATCAGCTGAAGACTTGGGAAAGAACAAACAGCATTTGATGCATGGAGGTGAACCTAAGCTAATAGAATGAATGAGAAAGATACCTACCTTTTAGACTTCAGAATGCTTCCAAATGACTCTTCCTTCATCCAAAAATCTATTCTCAGCTAATTCAGTAAAATTTTAAGCATCTCCTGTTCAGGACAGGCAAGATTTTGGAAACAATACTTCATTCCATAGTTTTTGATCTTTGAATTGATATGTGAATTTAACTCAATATAACATATATTTTTTGGGCATATATTATATGCCAGACATTTTGTTAATCACCAAGGATAATAAAAGCATTTAAATAAAGACACTGTCCTGAAAATTTTAAAGTGATGATGATAGTAGATTATCCAGATCTTGATCTAGATTAAGACTGGGAAGGATTTCATATGTAGAAGTTGGGAATGTGGTGATTTTGTAAACAAAGACTTATCAGTAAAAGGTGTTTATATAAGGTTTATGAAGCAGAAAACAGTAGAATCATTTCAAGGAACTGAATCAAGTAATTCCATGTGGTAGGAGATAAAATCCATAACAGAAATGACTGCAATCCTGCCCAAGTTCATAGTTTGATGGTCTTGAGAACTGTCACATGGTTTGATCTGTTCCTTCATGGTTAGGGTACTGAATAGAGTATTGCAGGAGTGAGGAAAAGAAACTAAGATGAAATACAATAAAACCAAGTAAGACACTGATGTGCTGAACCAGTGCTGAATGAATCCTTTTCATGCCTATTTTCATGACAAAAGAGCATTGTTTTCCCTTGTCAGCTAAAATTCATCTTCATGTCCACTATCAAACATTCTTTCTTTGAGAAATATTTTCAGATCATTCCATTGGATAACTGACTTCTGAGATCCCAGAAACGTTCCAATAATCAACATTCAATAGTTTATCCTGGATAACCACTGTAAAATCTTAGTGGCTTTCAATGACAAATAAAAAGCATTCCTTGACGTACAATGGGGTTACATTTCAATGTTCATTGGAAATTGGAAAATAATAAGTTAAAAATTGATTTACTACCTCACCTCTAACCTACCAATCATCACAGCATGGTAACACATGGGTGTCAATGGTCAGCTTTTGTCCTCCCATCACTTATTGGGAGATGCTGCTCATCACTACCATACAGCAAAACAGAGCAGCAGACCAGACATCATTGCCTAGAGGATAAGATCAGAATCTAAAGTATGGCTTCAGATTCACTGCTACTGAATGTCTAACTCTTTTGCACTCTAATAATCAATTTGAAAAAATATCAAGTCAAGACATCACTAAGACAGTAGAGAGAAAGAAGCAAATGGGAACTAAAAAGAGAAAGAAACAAGCTGTGATATATACATGTAACCATTCCCCAAGATGATTGTAAGTATAGGAACTGCAAACTGGTACAAATGAAATACAAAAATAAATTAAAAATACATCACTAAGTCAGGGGCAGTCTGTTGTTGCTTATGTTATGAATCAGCTGATGATCTCTGAATTCATGTTCAAGCTGACAGTTGAGTCAGGGTCTGTTCTGCACATGTTTATGGTTGGATGCAGACTGAAGAGATGGCCCTAATCTGAAACAATCACATTCTCATGGCAGAAGGAAGACCTTGGGCATGAAAGCTTCTGTTCAGACGAAGCACTTGTTCAGTTGCTTTTGGCTACGATTGCCAAATTTAACAGTGAAGTGGTGATGTACAACCATCTGTAAGGAAGAGCTTACCCATTTATTCAAATAGCTACCATTTCCTAATCTCTTCTATACACTGTCACTAGGCAGTATGGTTTGCTTTACTTTATACTTAAAACCAACATAAATCTTTGAGAAAGTGATTAGTGCTATTTTACAAAAAAGAACCCAAAGCACAAAAAAAAAAAAAAAGAAAGAAAGAAAAGAAAGAAAGAAAGAAAGAAAGAAAAAAAAAGCCCAATACGAAACAGTTGCTCACTGCAAAACTTATTAATTTGTTTACATATTCAGTCATTCATCTGCTGTACGTTATAAAATTTATAGATCCTGAACCATTGTTTCCATGAAAATTTCACATCACTAGAAGAAGGCCCATCAACTAATAAAAAAAAGAAAAACACTAAACTATTATAAGTATGATGCAGAGAATTAGAACAATGTTCCAGACAATGACCACAAGAAACAAAGTTCAAGAAACTTACCTGGACTTTTTGGTTCCACAATCTACACCATTTTCACTATGATGTTCTGAATCTTGCTTATGACATTCCTCGTGCTACCTTCGGAATTGTTACTATTCATTATTATTATTTATCATACCATTAGGTTTCTCCATCCAATGACACAGAAAAATATTTAATTAAAATATTTTAATAATGTCTTGTGTTTAACTTAATATGTACCCTTGATTGACAGAAGGCATAAGTTCTAAGGTATGCCCTGGAGAATCCTTTATCAAACCCATCATGCCATGAATAAGTAAGATTTTCTGATAAAATCGCACAATTTTAACTTGCTTTCATTAGTGGTAGTAGGTAATATATTAGTGATGATGTTTCAAAATATGCTTTCATGTTTGAGGGTCTTTCTCCTGAGGTCCTGTGTTCTGATCTTGCTTCTTTGGTGAACCAGCGTCTTTGAAAATGAGCAGACATAATAAGTGTGTTTAATTGATTTTACAATTCCAAACTTGGTGCAACAGAGGTGTAAAGTTCTTTTTCTCTCTTACGCAAACATAAAAGAGAACAATCTCCTCCTTTTTCAATTTTCTAGTTACACCATTATATGTCTGGAAAAGAAAAAGCTGAGGTTAATGATAGTGTGGTTTGCTAGGAAAATATTTGTTGAGTCATAAGAGTTAGTTTCTGACCATGAATTTGTTTCTGGAATTGCCTATAGAGAAAAAATATCTCAGCTTTTTGAGTCTTTGTTTTTCTATCTATTAAATAGCAATAATAATGATCAGATATCCATAGTTTAAGGGATTATATATAAAAAAAACTCATTAGAAATTCCATTTCATCCAGCTATGCCTCTTTTGACTGTCTTCCCGAAAGAGTTAAATACATCATATTATAGTAATGCATGCATAGGAAATTTATAGCATCACAATTCATTATAGCTAAATTATGGAAGGATCCTGTATGTCCATCAACAAATGAATGGACAAAGAAAATGTGATCTATATACACAGTGAAATACTACTCAGGCATAATGAAGGAAAAATTTGAATTGTATGCAGGGAAACTAATGCACTTCGTGTCTGTAAGGGATGCTATGTTGTAGGTTTAGATGTTTCTCCAAAGCCTCAAGCCATCATAGGTGGGGTTTTCCAGGTGTGGTTGAATCTAAACTTCGTGATGCTGGAATTAAGGGTGTGTGATTACTAAATCAGTCCACTCATTGGTTTGCCACCATCCTAATCCCAGTAGCCTGGCTGTCTTCTTGCTGTTAACTTGTTCTACTTTGTGTTTCACTTCTGTCAAGCTACCCTTCCTTGGAGCCAGCTGATTATGGACTGAAACCTCTACAAACTGTGAACTAGTTATAGCTTTCCTCCCTTAACTTTGGGCACTGGGTATTTTGTCTCAGCACCAAGAGAAGTAACTAAGACAGTGGACCAGTAAAGTGAATGAGACATACAAGGCTAAATATCACATAGTTTCTTTTATAGGGGAAACCCAAAGTATAAATAATGCTGAGAACAAAATAAAATAAAAATAATAGGCCACAGGGAAGCAGACTTTTTCAAGGTAGAAAGGGTATCTGGAGATAGGGGTGGAGATGAGATAGAGAAGAGGGGAGGAAAAATAAAAAGAATCACGGTAGGATACATATATGTACTAATACTGCATGGTGAATATATTTATATCTATCACAAGCTATAATAATTTTTTTAAAAATGCACATTAGACACTTTGGTAATAGGTCCCTCAGTAGTAACACCAGAAGTAGCCAACATAGTGACAGCATACTAGAAGTTAATATAACATTAGTATTTATATGGTTCACATTCAAGCAATGTGATCATGAGAAGAATTACTGAAAATATAATCATGCGTTGATTTCCTCAGGTTAGTGATTCTTTTCCAAATAGATGGGTATGAACACTGGATATAGTCCTTCAGAGGATTATATATTATATATAAATAGCATAGAGAAACATACTTTCAAATTATAGCTTCCCTCTGCTTTATATTTTAAGTAAAACTTCTCCCAGTGGAGGATGTGTCCACTGCTGGGTTGGGAGTCACTGTTAGAGTTAATTCTAGTATTCATTGAAGAATAGGCTATTTTCCACTGAAAGCTTCCACCCTAGATGTTGCCTAAGGATCCCGAGGTATAAATGAGGAGAAATGAGCTTCATGGGGAAAGGAAAATTGCCAGAGGATTTTCATTCATTCACTGACTGGTTACCTACCTAAAATTCAAATGTAAGTTTGTGTCTCATATTTGTATCTGCTATGTCTGATTTCCCTTGAACAGAGGAGAGGAATAAATATATCATCATACCAGCATGATCACAGTCATGTTATCTTATCTTTCCAATGCATCATGCCATCACTCTTACATAATATATCCATTTTCCATTGCCACACACAACTGACAGACTCTGTATCTCACTGAAGAGATTCATGGGATCATGAGTTGCTTCCTTCCTTTGCAACAGTGCAGTGGTCTCAGATCTGTCTCTCTATCATAATAACACAACTTATTCCATTCCAAGCATCAGGCACATTTCCAAAGCAATGGAAGAAGGGTATCCACAAACGAGATCTTTGCTCTTCCCTAAGAAATACATGTTCACTCACTATCTCAGAACATACTTAGTAAGGCATACATCAAACATTTGTGTTATCTTATTTAGCTCATGGTTCTCTCTTCTGCCTTTTGTGCATATAGAAAAAAAATATATATATAATGAATGAATGAACAAATGGCTAAAATTTATGCCTCTGACATATCCACCAAGGAAAATGTAAAAGCAGAACATTTAATATCAAAGTGAACACACACATTTTTCACTAAGTAGCTCTTCAACAGCAACATGTTATGATTATGTTTTATAGTTTCAGATTCTTGTGACCAATAAGTGTTATTTTCTTTAGAGGGTCTACTAGTTTGGACTGTATTCAGTTCAATATCTACAAATGAATGCAACGAGATACACAATATTGTACATAAAACAATCACAGTTCTAAATACAAAACTATTTGAAGAGCATCGACACATGAATTCATCTTTAAAATTCTTTCTACTAAAAAATAAGCACATTTCCCTGTATATACACATAGCTAAGGGATCTTTTCCAAAGTAGATGAAAATAAAATCTAGAAATTGGGGAGAGCTTTCCATGCCTCACATGTGAGGTCAAACCGCTCTGGCAAAACAGAGATCTATAAAGTCTACAGGAATTGCAGAAATATATAGCTTCCAATTCCCATAACTGTAACCCTTCTCACCAATTAAATTTGAGAAAACTAGTGGCCAGGTGGTTACATAGTTTACCCTTTTTCATTATTTTCCTACACAACTGGCATCCAGTTTTTCCAGCAGCCAGATATGACTAACACAGGTCAGTATACAAAACCCATCACTGCTTGATTACTGTAGATGTCACACTAATGACTTTTATTCCTACTCTTATTTGTACAGTTATACTTTAATGAACTTATGAAGCTTTGTCATCATCATTATTTCTTCCCACACTACCATACTCTTAAATGTATTAGCTAATAAGTATAAAAGCTGTAGTCTTATCCTGATACATGGATTGTCTACGTGAACTATTCCCACATTAATGACAAAATTTATCAACATTTGTGTGATGACTTACAACATATGTTATACTATATTAGCCAGTTATATTGTCTTCAAAGACAATCATTTATTTGAAAAATGACAGCACTACAGTATTGTCGCAATTGTCTAGCTCCTGAATAAGATCAAAGAATATTTAATAAAGTACTTGTAAAACCTATCTTCACATAAAATAAAAGAAAATGTGCAAATCATACATCAAAGAATTTGGAGTTCAAAATATTAAAACTATTGCATTTAAGCTATACTTAGAAAAAATTCTAAAAAATACTTCAAAACACAGAGAATGCAAATTATTACTAGTTTTCTTCAGTTAAAATATAACTTATCACAGTAGCTGATGTTTAATGAATAAACAGCCAAAAGTATAAAATAAATAAGTGCAAAGTATATACATTTATGCTAAAAAAAAAAAAACAAGTTCAGTTCCATAAAAAATGGTAAAGCAGACAACAATATGTTGCACTTACTGAGAGAAGGTCGATTGCTTTCATTTCTTGGTACTCTTCTAACAACAACTTTACAATTTGCTATGTGAGTATCATTAAAGTTCATGGTTAGGTCACACAAAGAAGCAAAACTATATCCAAAATGTTTTTTAATTTAAATATATGAATTCTTCAATTCCAAAAGTTCATTTTTCCTCCTATTTTAAAGTATAATTGTGATGGTTAAGGTTGATTGTGTTAACTTGATTGATGTCTTGGCAGCCACCCAGAAAATGGGTAGAGCACACTTCTGGGTCTGACCGGTGAGTCATGGAGACATATCCTTGGGTACGTAATTTGATACCCCATCCCTTCCTCTTTGGCACTATTCTTCTCTGCCTCTTGGCTATCATGATCTAAGTAGTTTGGTTCCATCATACCTTTGCATCATGACATTTATGTATGGAAGCTAGTTTACCATGGACTGAATTACCTTAAAAGATGAGCCAAATTCAAATAAATACATGAAAAAATGTTCAGCTTTTTTGGTAATTAGAGAAATGCAAATTAAAACAACTCTGAGATTCCATCTCACTCCAGAAAGAATGGCCAGGATCAAGAAAACCACCAATAACAAATGCTGGAGATGCTGTGGGGAAAAAGGAACCCTTCTCCACTGTTGGTGGGAGTGTAGACTGGTGCAGCCACTGTGGAAATCAGTTTAGAGGTTCCTCAAAAAGCTAGGATTGGAAGTCCCACTTGACCCAGCTATTCTGCTTCTGGGCATATTCCCAGAAGAAGTGAAATCATCACAGTAATATATGTGCACCCATGTTTATAGCAGCACAATTTGTAATAGCCAAATCTTGGAAACAACCTGAATGCCCATCAATTGAGGAATGGATTAAAAAGATGTGATACTTTTGTACAATGGAGTACTATTAAGCTATAAAGAATGATCACATTGAGGCTTTTATAGGTAAATTGATGTAACTTGAGACCATACTCAAAAGTGAAATAAATCAAACTCAAATGTGTAAACACCATATCGCCTCCCTAGTGTAAGAAACTGAAAGACTCAATAAGATACAAAATCCCTAATAAATATGGGGAAAAGGTTCTGAAGTCCAATAGTGCTTTTATTCTTTGATTTGATTGGTTTAAGTGTGTTTTCTACTGTTTGATTGCAATATGTGAGAAGATATGAACAGCTTTTTTGAAGAAAACAAAGGACATTAAGGTAGCCATTGTTGATTTCTTATTGTCTGATTTGAAGGCCTGTAATGCTTTCACTCTTTTATTTTATCTGGTTTTATATTACTTTGTTTTGTTTGAGTTTATTGTGTGTGAAGGTATGAACAACCATTTTGAAGAAAACAAGAGACACTAGGGAAGCCATTGTTAATCTCCTATCATTATGTTTGAAGACCTGTATTGCTTGCAGTGTTCTGTTCTGGTATGCTTTGTTGTGGTTAACTCTGTTTTGCTTTGTTTTGTTTTATTCTCCTTAAAATAAAAAAAAAATAAAATAAAAATAAAAAAATAAATAAAATCACGAGCCAAATTAAATCTCTCTTTCTTTAAATTGTGGGTGTCAAATACGGTGAAAAGAGGCAAACTGATTAATGCAATGTTCTTTTTTTCAAACTATAATCCATAAATATGGACTGAACTTTTCCTTTTGCTTTGTTTTATTTTGTTTTGCTTTAGCTTATTTAGCTATTGGTATAGTGCTTCATGTATTAGGTTAATCATTTAATAAGGCTGTATTCTAAGCTTAATCACTAATTATGGAAGAACTAAGGAATCTCAGTTATATACAGTATCACTTGATAGGGCATCCATAATAAAATCCTGCAGAATGAATGGTTTAAATATCAAAAATCTTTATTCTCAGGTTTCTGGAGACAGAAAGTCTAAAATTGTGGAGTCAGGAGAGTTCCTTGTATCTGACAGTTGTGAAAGGTAGCTTCCCTGGCTTGTAGATAACTACTTTTTCCTTATGTTTCTGAACACCTCATCTTCTATGTGTGTTTATTCCCATGCGTATACAATACTACTTCCTCTTTCTAGAAGGACATTGGGCATTTTGTATTATATCCCACCATAATGACTTCCTTTTAACTTGAATATGACTATAAAGATTTTTTTTTCCAAGCATAGGTGTGTTCTAAGGATTAGAACTTCAACACACATGTGCTTTCTGGGTGGCTACAGTTCAACCCATAACACACTGACCTCTGACTCCCAAAAGTTATGTCTTTCCCACATAAAACATATGCTTACTTCATCCAAAATCCCTAGATCTCGTAACCTATTCTAGTATTAACTAAATCTAAGTCCATAACTGTATCGAAATATCAGTTATTCAGTATGAGTTAGGCTGAGGGTTTGATGTACCCTGGAGAAAAATTTCTCACCATCATTAAAATTGTGAAACCAAAGTAAGGCACTCCCAAAATACAATGGTGAGATATGCACAGGATAGTCTCTGACTTCAAAAGGGAGAAATTGGGAGGTCAAAAGGGATTATAGATGCAAAGCAACTGTAAAAGTTGACAGAATAATTCCAGTACAGGGTTGACACTGAAATCATGCTTTCAGTTCAAGATCCTGTTTCCAAAGCATACCATCTGAATAGGCTCATGGTCTTTCCAATTATCAAATGCAGACTCCTCTTTGCTTAGCAGTTCTTTAAGGGCCGGGGATCTAGCTCAGCGGTCTGAGCGCCTGCCTGGCAGGCACAAGGTCGTGAGTTCAATCCCCGGTGCTGCAAAAAAAAAAAAGTAGTAATATTTAACATACAATAAGATACAGAGTAATGTAACAATTCTTTATTTGGCTTACCTCTAGATTCTCCTGCATTTTACAATAAGCAGGAAGAACCAAGTGGTGCCTTCTGTACCTTGCTTGACAGTCTCATTAGCTACATACCCAACTTTTCCATTCCCAAGTTCTCCTCTACATCAAGCACAAGAACACAGTTAAGTCAAGTTCTCTGCTGATGTTTCTTGTTTGTTTGTTTTTCTTCATATGGAGACTTTAAAATTTGTATTATTATGTTTCATTATTATCTTTTCATTCAAGATGCTGAGGTCAGTGGACTACTGCAGTATAATCTAAAGGATAAAACTCAAAAAGAATCTTCTCAAGCTCTACAATGTGCCACAGACAGAATAACAATTTTCAAATATCAACATCCCTTAGTCTGCCAGTCAAACTCAAAGTTAAGGCACAAAGGAATGTTCAACTCAGCCTGTCTCTCTTCATTCATAGCGACTCATATCCTCTTCCCAGGACAGTCCATGCTTTGAAAATAAACAATCAGTGCAATTATGCTAACTCCCTCCTCCAGTGCTCTGTGAATTTGCTTTTTAGGGAGAGCTGCATAGAAGAGACAAAATTTCTTTCATTTCTCCTGTCAACCTGTGGAGGAAGCAAGTCTTTTAGGTAATATCTATAACCAAAACTAGCCTTTCTGGAGTTTCTTTAACTTTTCCTTAATATAGAATTATATATGTTGACTTGGTCTGCCTTAACGTAATGCCCTCACTGGGTAGCTAGGAGAAAGAGAAAATTTATTTTCTCACAGTTCTGGAGGTTGGGCACCCAAAATTAGTGCATAAGTATGTTACGTTTCTGGCGCTGGCTTCCTTCTTGGATTACAGGTAGCTGGCATCTCACACTGTGTGCTCATATAACCTCATCTTTGTGCTTCTACAGGGAAGAAAGCAAGCTCTTTGGAGTGTCATAAGGTAATTAATCCCATCATAAAAACTCCGTCCTCATGACATCATCTAATTTTGAGTACTTAGTAGAGGATCTGCCTCCAAATGCTACCACAGTGAGAGTTAAGGTTACACCATGATTTTTTCAAGGAACACGAAGCACTAATACCTGTTGTTTTCTGAAATCACTGTCTAATTTGTGGTTGGGTTGTTCAAAGTGACCTGGAAACTGATTGCCAAACCTGGTTTTATTACTACACTCAAATGTTTAGATGATATTTTCATCAGAATTAATGATACGTGGGCAAGTTAGACTTAGAGACTTTCTGGCAGTTTTAAAAACACATTGGCAAATTAAAATATTTTTGCATTTTGCCTTTACTGCAAAGAATAGACAGAGGTACCTTGGTTCATAAACTCAAATCTTTCATGATTCTGGTCAAAAACTAATTTGGTTATAAACTGAATCAAATTTCTCTAACCTAAACATTAAATTTTATTCTGTTTGTGACCAACTCAGTTTGCAACCAAAATCATGGAAAGAATTGTGAACTGAGTTATCACACTATTTTGTTATATGTCAGAGTTTTGGTTTTTGGCATAGTGGAAAAGCAGATCACTTGTGTAAGTACCGAGGAGATAAGAAAGTTCGGGGTACATGTGACAAATCTCTGTAAATGAATGTACCTTCCTGTGAAGCAGCAGAATAAAATTACTCAAAATCTCTTTTAAACCCTCCAATCCATCCTACAGGCCAAGGGAGAACTGTTTGGAGCATGGTGAGTCATGCGTGAGACAGCACTTAGATAGAGGCAAATTCCTTTTCCAAACGTTATTTGCTTTTGCTCTACATTTACGGATATGAGGTAGCAGAAATTTACATTTAGATTTAATGACCTAAATTTCTGTAAAGTTTTTCTTTTTGTTCTTCATAATTCCCTTAAGTGAATTAAATGTTAGTCATCAGCATATACAATTTTAAAAAATTTTGAGTACATTCTATGTGGTAGGAATCTATTTTGTAATTATCACTTTAGTTGATTAACATGCAGCATGTTGTATTTCAGGGGTTGCAAGGAGAACAATTACACACAGGACACATAATTTATAGTATTATTTATAATGGTCACCCAAGGAGTCAGATACAAAGAAAGTGTAGGAAATCTGTCCACAACATTAAAGACTTAGAAAATCCAGCCAAGGGCCTGGATCCCATGGCAATAACCTGCATGAGTTCAGCTGAAAACTTAGAGCTCACGACAATGACCCGTGCAAGTCCATCCCACAGATCTATGCTGGGAAGGTCCAAAGGTCCAGGGTGGAAGCTAGAAAGTCTATGCCAGTGGGGTGAAGGATCTGTATCAGCAGCTTGAGGGTTCTGTACTGGAGCCAAGAAGCGATGCTCAAAACAAAAACCAGGTCTCCCCTGAAAAGTACCACAGCCATCCTCAGCAATAATGAAGTCCTGAGTTCCTCTGACAATGAGAACAACTGAGTACATATCAGGAAGCCAGACAAACTTCTAGAGATTAAACAGCACATATCTTTCCCTTCGGAGCCAGGAAGCGATACTCAAAGTAAAGACCAGAGCTCCCCCAAAGTGAACCACAGCCATTCCCAGTAACAAGGTCCTTATCTCCTCCCATGATAACAGC
>RJWT010007670.1:0-27324 GCA_004365215.1 Cuniculus paca | reverse complement strand
CAATGCTGTGGATTAAGCAACACTTTGAGTCTCCTGCACAAAGCTCTTGCTTTTCATTGACAGATTCATTGATTAGGAGCTCAGAAAATTCTCCCTTCCAACAAAAATCTTCAAAATGTTCAAAAGGATGAAATTATCAAAGAAAATACTTTGTTCATTTGGGCAAAGGGGTCACTGCATGTGAAAGATAGGAGGAAGTTTTCTCAAGGAAATTCACTGAAGTTTACTGAGACCAACTAGGTCTTTGGCATTTACCTGGCTTTGCTACCATCTCCAGCTGCCCAGCTTTGACTAAAAGATGCTGCAAAAGTTTAAACAAAGATAAATTGATCCCAGTAAAAACAGATTGCCATGAATTCTCCTCGTAGGACTCCCTTTCAATGTAAACACACTTAGAGAGGTTGTCTCTATACAGAGTAGTTCCGGAGGGTTTACTTCATGCTTGACTATTTGAGATGTACTCAAAAATTTAGGGAATGTTGTTACTGATTATTATCCAATGCAAAGACAGGCTCCTAAAAATATTAGGTTGTGTCTGCATCCTCCTTATTCTCTGGATCTAGCTCCATGCTGCTTCTGGCTTTTCTGCAAATTCACTGTGAATGTCAAAATATTGGTTAAAAGTACGATGGTAAAGCATACTCTTCCACAAGTTATGTTCCAAATTTAATGTGTCCGACTCAACACTGAATTTTCTAACTACTTCAGCCATCCTAGAAGTCCTGTTTCCAGATTGCTTTTAGCCACACAGTCCTGGCTGCCTCACTGTCTTAATAAATTCAAACTGTCGACCTCTCAAGTCTTTTTGACTTGAGAAAGAGTCAGGAGTCACGCGGTCTCAAATCTGATGATTAAAATGGATGAGGACTCAGCGTCTCTTTATTTCATAGCCTGCCTTTCAGTTGGAGGTACTTATCTCAGCATTTAGCTTATTTTTGAAAATTCTTAAGAGTACAAACCAAAGAAGACATACAAGCAAATCTTTCAATGTTGAGTAATATGTATTTGGCAAAAAGAAATGATATTAGTATTCCCAGTATTTATGGCCATCATCAAGAATTCAAATAATGACAAGTGGTGGTGAAGTAGTGTGGAAAATATGTTCTGTAATTCCAGACAAGTTTGATACAAGTCGTTTATGAGTCAAAGATGTGCATGATTTCTATGGTTCTGAAACTCTCAACTCAGTAGTGATCACAGACTATTCACAACTATTGTTGTATTGTAAAATCTTCCCTGTGAAATCCATACACATGCAGCACAGATAATGCACGGTTATATGCTGTGCACCAAATTTAATTCTCATTTCTTGTGTTTATATTTCCATAGGTGGTAAGCAGAACAGAATTAATGGAAAATTCATCTTCTCCTGAATCATCAGCATGAAGATTAAACAGTTAAAAAAACACAACTTTTTCCAACTGTCATATGTTTGTTCCTCTGAAATCTTAATTCCTATCAAATGACTGTTTTCCTTCATGCTTTTCACAATATTACTAGATTCTTTTGTTTTAATTTGTCTTATTAGTCCATGTTTTCAGAGAATGCTCGAAACAAATGGTCAGAATCCATCAAAAAATAACTTTTCTTAAATGACTTCTAAAAGTTTGAGCTGTTAAGTAGTTTGATAGCTACAAATGCTATTGTGGTTTGAAGAAGGGATTTAGAAGATGATAGTACAATACTTTAACAAAATGTAGAGGAAGTCCAAACTATGAAAGATCCACTATCTTGTAGCATAAAAATATGGCTTTTTTCTGTATAAAATGTCAAATTATTTAGCAAAATTTAACAAATTCTGTGTCATGTGTAGTAAGCCTTCGCTTTCTTAATGAACCACGCCCAAGGGACTTGTTCAAAACATGAGCTACAGTTGACATCACTCACAGATTGAAGGACTGAATAACCTACACAGGAAATCCCTCCCTACAATCAACAACCACAATCTGTTCAAAATTATACAATTATTGCATGATTTCATAATTGAAGAATGATGGCATGAGTAACATAGAAAATTTGTACTTTGGCAGGTAACTCCAAATTTCTCAAAGACAAAATACTATTTAATCACTTCACGATTCTTCAATAAATGCATACATAGAATAAATCTTAACATCACTGACTAAATTTCTGTGGGAGATAGCATTTCTGTGTTATTGCACGGGGTGAATGAACAATATAGCACAACACACTAGTGTACTCTTCCTGAGAAAATGAAACATTCCTACTGTTGGATTCTTGATGTTGACCATTTTTAGAACCTCTATATGAAAGTTCCATATGCTGGGTAGTTTTCAAAAATTTGAAGAAGCAACTCCTTCTTGGAAATGATGGTGAAACAAAATAATTTATATGAATACAGCTACAAAACTGCAGTACTGTGCAGGAAACTGGACCAAAAGGCAAAGGAAAAATATCAGAACAAACATTGCATAGAAGCTTGGAACAGAGATGTTCTCTGTCGATTTGCAAGGCTGCTTAAAAGAGATTGCAGGAAACACCTCAGGACAGAAGCATGTCCCTATTTTTCTGCATGAATATTACTTTGGTGGGAAATCACTAATCTTTGAATGCATGCTTCAGTCTACTCATGAGTCTCATTTAAAAGTTTTCTTTAATACTACAATGTAGTTTGAGACGTTTCAGGCAGGATATAAGCAAAAATACATAGAAATAGATTTTAGTGGTAAAGAAGGAAGTGTCCGAGAAAGCTTACACATACTAGATACGAACTTTCAGTACCAGTGTCTGCAGCCCCCATTTTTGGGCAAACAAGGGTTAGGGAGATGGATTATTTATAAAGGGATAGGGGATCCAGACGGACAGAGGGGAGTGGAAGATAAAGAAAGGGAAATTAAAAGGCATTAAGACCTGTTATGTTCTTGGATCAACTTTCCAGAAAGGATACAAATATTACGCACTGCCTGCATGTATCAGTGAAAAAGAAAGGGAACAAGAGACTGATGGAGGAGAGAGGGAATAAAAGAGTAATTGAGATGTGTTATATTCATGTACAAGGAATGTAAACATTGCATACATACACACTTCTAGACCATCGCACATTGCAATAAGTGAATTCCCTCATGTAAAGAGTATATACATGTGGAAAGTTTAGAATACTGGAGCTAAGGACAAGATTGTCTTTTCTTGATGGTTTGAGATTGCATGAAGTAGACAGGGATATGTAGTAAGAAAAAGAGAGCAAATAATTAGTATCACGATGATCCATACATGACTATGAATCTGTGCTACCCATGGACATGGAAAAAGTTTCACACATTAACAATGACGTATATATCATGAGAAAGTATGTACGATTTTAAAACCATGAATCTAAAAAGAGGCAAATTATAATATAGAAAGGCTTAGAAATATTAAAGATAATTTGTATCTTGGGAAGTGTAGGATTTTAAGTGGATACATGTTCAGTGTTTCTGAAGACCACTGGCACAAATTCAGGGAAAAATAAGTAATGTTCTTGGTGGGTTTTATGTTCCAAGTTTTATTGTGTGGTTGTCCCATGGAAAACCTGCACAAATGTGAGTATAGATAAAAATTAAATTCTATCATTTATATTATTTGTTGCTATCAGTTTGTGATAATTAAAGGAGTCAAGAGAGCCTTTCAGAAAATAATTCAGGAAAATGTTATCAGTAGAATATGTGGTTATGAAAATAAGTGAAATTATTATTTTTCAATTAGTGAAACAGAAGGTTGGAAATTAACTAGTGCTGCATGTTTAGTGTTTTCCTCTCTATTAGGTTAACACTAAACACAAAATCGAAAAGCTAAGTATCTTGCCAAAAATGTCGTCCTGAAATCAGCAATAAGAAAGTAGAGTTTCAGCTATAACAACTTCAAAGTGTAAACGATGGAATTTTAATCTTCAAATTAAATATGAATGAAGTAATCCTTTAGTCAATGATTGACATAGTTAAACAGCCTGTGATCAAATCACGAAGTTCCAATCATAGAGACTTGAAAGCAGTATAAAACTGAGATTATATATTATTTTAGCATCTGCACTGCATTGTGACTACTTAAGATCCTCTGGAAAAATCTCCCTGCACAAAAGGATGAATGAGGAATAAAGAATATTCTGTTTGTTTCAAAGGGTGCCTAGAATGTACCAAATCCCCAAAGCCATGACAACAAAAACAAAGAAGCCAAAAATCATATTTAAAATGAGGATTGGCAACTATCATCTTTCTGGTTAATTCATAATCTGAATTATGGAATATGTGTGAATTTGTGGTCTTAGGTCAATCCTGCATGCCTGGATATCAGGATGCTAGAACAGATTCTGCCATTAGTTAGTATTATTACTAACCATAATAAAACTTTCTAGAGTTCATAACATCATACACATTCAGAAAAATTCACACAACATCTTAACTCCAAGTGTGGAATATTAGTGGTGTTGATATTTAAGCACATTACCCAGGCATTGTGTTTTATATGATTTTGTATCACAAACTAGTCATTGAGGCTAGTTTACATTTTTAAAAATCTTGTACTTTATCTTTAAGTTAGCAGACCTAATCGCAATTGAGGTATGTGAAAAAAGTTTTTAAATATTAATGATATTTTATAAATAAACCACTTAAGAAATATGGTGTAAGGAAATCGAATACAAAAAGTTGGAATGAGAATAAATATGAACATGGGTGTGTGTATCACTGTAATATAGGAAAGAGGGTGGTGGGCTGTGAGGAGACATGGACTGGACCTTAGGAGTCCTTTTTCCACTGCTCAAATTCAGCTCCAATTCTTTTTTTAATAGTCCAGAGACTGATCATCACATCCTACCCAATATTTTAATGCAGTTGAATTCTTCTGTCAATAAAAATGACATATAAAGCTTCAATTTAACAAACACTCGAACCTTTGCTTTCAAACTCAGTAGTCAATAAAAAAATATTTTAATGAATTAAGTAAAAACTACAGGGCAAACGTGTTATTAAAGTTTTAGTTTAATTACACATTCCTGATAGTTCAAGAAAATAACTTTCAAGTGTTTAAGTAGCACACTATAATGTTTACATATAAAGTGAAATATTTTAGCATATCACAAAATCATACTACAGAAATGCTACATGAAAATTGTTTTCAGGTGTTTGAAAACATTGGTACAGAATCCTGCATGATTTCTCTTGCTGTTTTAATTTCTGGTTTTTTTTGTTGTGGTTGTTATTTTTGTACCAGGAATTGAACTCATGACCTTGTGCTTGCCAGGCAGATGGTTGTGTGGCTGAGCTAAATCCCCAGCCCTCTCTTGCTGTTTGAAGTAGAAGCTATTCCTATGTCCACTTTGGTCTGAATATTTTTCCTGCTATTTAGCCTATTCTGTTTGTTCTTTTTTAGTTTCTTTTATAATTAGTGTAGATATGTCAAAAATAATACCTTCCTTATGCAAAGGAATGTGCCCATGCACATATAGCATCTTATTTAATCATGGTGACTTCCTCCTCCACGCCTTGCTCTCTGACCTGCTCAAACCCAGATCTTCAACATTTGGTACCAATAAGCAACTCCCAAAGTACAAGTAAATATGTTAACACCATATGTAACACACATGTGTACATACATGTTAAAACACATTTATTTATCATTTGTGACTTTGTAAAATGTTACAGTAATTGCCTCACAGTCTTATTTTTTTCTTTCCTACGTTTCTTCATTCCTTGCTTCCTTCCTTCTTTCTCTGTCTAGCTCTCTCTTCAATGATTTCATCTATTCTAAGTCATATTAAACATCCATTCAGAAAAATTGGTTTGCCTACTCTATGGACATAATAAAATAATTAAGGCTACTTAAAATCTATTATTGCTTTCATATTACAGTGATATTGATAAACCGATAAGATTAATTGTTCAGGTAAAATTGACCAAATCAGGGATGAATACGGAAGTGAGTCATGTAGCAGGCAAGCATTCTTAAGGATCAGTGACTCTTCCTATAAGGAGTTGGAATGATCAAGGTGATCCATACCTATTTAGAATGTCAATCCCTGATGTTTCTACTTAGGGTGTGATTGCATTTGTCTGGACATCTGGCTTACAATGGGAGGTGTCTGTCTTCTCCAAGGTTACAAAATATCTGTTCTGTTCTGGCTCCTTTGAAGGTCCAGCCGTGTCCGACTGCCTGTAATATTTCTACCTAACACATACAGCAGCAAAAAACACACTAAAGAAATATCACGAGGAGCCCCTATGTTCATCAACTGAGCAATTGATATCAGTATGTGGCATTTATGCACCATAGACTGTTACTCTACCATTAGGAAGGGTTAACTTCAATCATTTACAGCAAAGTGGACGCACTTAGTCATTGTCCATTTCAATGAAATATATCAGACTCACAAACTGAAGTATCACACAAATTCTCTTATATTAGTATAAGCATGTTAGTGTCATGAAAAAGAGATTTCAGATTTTTACATGTGCTACCAGCCATGCTGGGTTGTGTTGGTTACGAGAAAGAATAAGAGAGTGGTCTCCAAGTCCTTTTAGGCAAGTATTGCAAGTGATTCTCCTCAGTGCAAACTGTATGTGTTCTATGTTTCTTACTGGGGAGGGAAGAACCTGGGGACATTATCCTGTATTAATCACCTTGGTGGAGAAAAGAGCTCAAACATGAGAGTTCAACTTGCACCATTTCTTGTGAAATTTGGCCAAAGATTGTGCAGAAAATCACACATACACACATATTCTTTCAGTCCAAAGACATCCAGAATGCTCATGGTGGAAAATTCCATTTGTCTTGGCTTCTGTCAACTAACAAATCAATATTTAAGTTTCAAAGTCAGTAAACCAAATTATTTCCAAGATGTATCATTGCATGCATCTGAAAGACAAACCCTCTGTTTCATCATAGACATTCTGTGAAAACTCCTTGGCATCACTGATCTCCAGGTCAGCACTAAATCCAATTGCCCAGCTAAACAGAGTTTCCTGCATGTCACCTATTTTCCCTTGTGACTCACTTCCCTAGGGCATGGAAGAAAAACTATGGTCGTTATGTAATTAGATACAAATTACAGATTTATTGGGGTGAAACCTTTCATTTGCAAATGTTCAGTGTTGCACATTGCCTTTCTGATCCTTTCGGCCCTCAGCAGATATCATGTGTTCGTTAATTAACTCAGCGTCAAGTCTTCATGTTTTTTGATAAGCCATTTGACCAGGAGATGAGGACAACTAACTGATAGGTTCTAGATTAAAGAGTGTGGGTGGAAATTCCATGCCTATTTCCAGGCATTGCCATGCTCAAGGTCTTTTTAGGAGAATGCATATTCACACAAATGTATGGAAGCACATGAGAGTAATATGCTATTCATGTCTGCCCTTCACCACGTGCACCCTTCTTCCCCTGGTGTGCAAGTATTAGGCTTGTACCAGGGATGGGGGTAGAGATATAAGGTCCCCACATCATTGTGTTACCTAGGATACAGTTTATGAATTAGGTAGTACCCAGATGGGCACACCTCCCACTTTATCTTCCATGGAATGCAGCTGAAGGAAACAGAACACAGAGGGTCCTCCTGAGAAACAAAAACAGAGGGTCCTCTTGAGAAGTGGAAGACAGGATTCTCGAGAGAAATTTTGCTGCTTCTTTGGATGAGAGTGTTTCATAGAGTTGTTTCTTTACTTCAGTTGCTATCATTTCCAAAGTTTCAGGTGTGTGGCTCATATATTCTTCTGTGTCTGTGTCTCTTTGGCTTGTTTGGGAAGGACTGGAGGTGCAAATCATGTTTTGCTCTTTCGTTTTGTCATTTTCCTGTATTCCACTGTGGGAGGTGACTCCAACGTGCACAGTTGAGGTGCCAAGGCTAGGTGATACTCACAATGCACACCTTCAGCTCCAGCCAAGACTTCCACTGTGGCTGTTCTGTTGCTGGGTGGTGTCTGGGCGGAGCCCAGGCAGGATGCCAGGGAAGCTCCTAACTTCCCGGGCCAATGGGGAAGGGGTGCAGATTCCTACCTGTCTGTTGGCAAGGTTCCAAGGTGCACAGCCAGGTGGAATTCGCTGTGCATGCCCCCAATGCAAGTGAGGCCCAGAGAAACAGCTGCCAGACTGTTCTGGGTGAATGGGTAGGGCCTAGGCTGGACCCCAGAGATGCCCCAAACGTCCGTGGCCGATGAGGATGGGCGCAGATTTCTATGAGTCTGGTTGCCCGGTCCCAAGGTGCACAGCTAGGTGGAGTTCGCTGCGCTCGGGCCTGCCCCGTCACTCTTTTTACTATATTGCATTGACTTACATACCCATGTTCATAACTATTCTCATTCCTACATTTTGTATTTGATTTATTTCCACCATACTTCTTAAACAGCTCATGCATAAAATATCTTTCAATGTTTACAGTCTTCCCAATAAACAGCAATTTTGATTATGTCTCTAAAGTAATAGATAAAAAAAAGAAATGTGGAGGATGTTTGAAAATGTATGCTAGCATTACCAAGTACTTTTGGTGGAGAAACATGAGGTACACCCCCTGGGAATTACCCTCGGATATCCTCAGCAATGACGCTCCACCCTTGGAGTTAAGATGTTGTGTAATTTATTCTGAATTTCTATGGTAATATGAAACTAGGAAGTTTCATCAGTAGTGAATCAAAGTTGAACAGTGACTCATAGCAGGATCTGCTCTAGGATCCTGACATCAGGCATTCAGAGTTGACCTAAGACCAGGAATTCAGACTTGTTCCATAGTTCAGGTCATGCACTCATCCAGCAAGATGGTAAGCCACAATATACACAGAGAATATCGGGTTTTTTGTTGCTTTGTTTCTGCTCCCGTGACTGCCTGACTTTGGCACATTCCACTCCCCTTCAAAACAAACAAAATAAACTTTTATTCCTTATCCATCCTTTTAATTCTCATCCATCCTTTCATGCAGGGAGTTTTCTTTCTCTCTCTCTCTCTTTTTTTTTTTTTTAGGATCCCTAATAGTCACAATGTGATGGAGATGCTAAAAGTATTATATGATTTCAGTCTTACACATGTTTCATTTCTCTGTATCCTTGGAGCTCCGTAATTCTATTGCAGGGTTGTTGAACTGTGGCAATCTTGAGTGTGGGGATAGTTAATTCATATTTAATTTGAAGCTTAAAAATCTATTACAGATACCTCAATGTTTTTATAGCTCAAACTCTACTTCATTATTGCCAATTTTAATACTTTATTTTTGACCTGATGTGCTGCTTTTTGATATTGCATTCAGTGTCAGCCTCATAGAGAGGAGAATACTAAAACTGTAGCAGTAATTGTTTACTAAACTCTTGTGCTGCAGTCTATTTGCTAAATAATAATATCGTTTGTTTCCATGAACACTTATTGCATTGTTACTGTTTCCCCAAATTATTTCCCAAAATACATTCTTCACTCCTTCAAATACCAAGGACTGACCACGAAGGATAGTAATAATCATATAATTTTCTTTTTTTCTGTATTCACATGTATGCAGGTTGTCCACAGGATAACTGCAAAATTAAACTTGGTTAATAAAATTCACCAAAAAAAAAAAAACCTTGGGTTTCCAATTTTCACTGCATTCATGTCAGTTATTGTCAAACACAGTGAACATGAATTTACTTAAAAATCCTACAGTCCCTGAAAAAAAGTTAGCTTTAATATTCCTAAGCCTTTCTACATTTGAATTTGCCGATACACGAACTTATGGTTTTAAACTGCTATATATTTTCTCATGACATAAATGACATTGTTTATGCTTGGATCATTTTCCGTATGCATGATACAGAATCACTGTATCACGGTGGCATTTGCTCTCTTTTTGTAGTTACATATCTCTGTCTACTTCATATCCGTGTATGCTTCATGCAATGTCAAATCATCAAGAAAAGACAATTTTGTCCTTGGCTCCAGTACTCTAATATTTCAGCACATGTAGACTCTTTGCATGACAAAATTCATTTATGATCTCAACTTGTTGTGGCCTAGATGTGCACAGTATATGAAACTTTCATGTAGAGATTTTAAAATTGTGCAGCATCAAGAGTTCATCAGTAGGAATGTTTCTTTTTCTCAGGAAGAGTACACTACTCTGTTGTGTGGTATGGTTGTCTCCCCAAGTGCAATATCACAGAACTTCTCTCTCTCAGTCAGGGACAGCTTCACGATCAATAGGCTCCACTGTTTCTCTTCTGCAGAGAAAGAATACGATTGTCCCATTGATTCCCTTGACTAGCAGACTCCTAGAAGACAATCCTATCTGCAACTTGTGTCTGAGCACTACAATTAGTAAAATGCTCCCTTTACCTTTAAATTGGTCATGCAAGGACAAGTGAATGGCCAGTACCCAGATAGTTGTTGTGGTAGGGTGGAGGTTGTAAGTTCTGGTCACATTGTGTGCCAAATATCAGGGACCTGGCAAAGAGTCCCGATAGTCTGTATTAAGGATACGATGAGAAGATAAATTTAAAAAGCAGAGAAAGTTTAGTAATACATGAATAGCTGGGAAGTCGATGTCTCCACATGGGCCCACATTGACACTCCAAGACAGCCACTATTTATTAGATGTATACAGTGATAGGTGGGGCTAGTGAGAAGATTCAAATTTGGTGGAAGTCTCAGAGGTTCATGACGCAATAAGCAAGTATAATTCTGGGGTGACTCAAGAGGACAAAGATGATCATATGCTAAGAAGGATCTTGTCCTGTGGTATCATCCTGGGCTGACTAAGGTTGCAGATGGTCTTGTGCTAAGAAGAGGCAATGGGAAATCTCAGCTGGGTGTTAACAATAATCCCAGCCCTTCATTGTATCCTTCAGGAAAGTGTGCAAAATTAACCATGATGATTTTGTGATTCCCAACACCTTTAAAAGAACTTCAGTCAGTGCTGTTAAGATTTGTTCTGTGCATGTCTTTAGTTTAAGAATCATTAGGTGATTGAGAGCATTTTGTCTTGGTTCAATTTAGAGGCTGATTATCAGAATTTCTCATTCCCTTTTTCCACAACCATGAAATCTTGTAATAATTTCATAATTTTGAGCACATCCTGGTCGTTGATTGTAGAGAAGGATTTTCTGTGCTGGTTATTTAGTCCTTCCCTCTGTGGGTGACATCAACTGAAGCTCATTTCTTGAACAAGTCCTTAGGGTGTGTTTTGTTAAGAAAGCGCAGGCCTGAGACATGACACAGACTTTGTTCAATAATGGTAGATAATTAGACATTTTATACAAAGAAATACCATACTTTTAAATTGCAAGATGGTGGATCTTTCATAGGTGGGATTTCCTGTAAATTTTGTCAAACTATTGTACTACCATCTTCTAAATCTCAGTTTAAAAACGAATCAGCATATACAGCCATTTCAACTACTTAATAGCTCAAAGTTTCAGAAGTCATTTAGGAAACAGAATTGTTTGATGTATTCTGACAACCAGAAATCAGCATGTGCAGATAACATGGACTAATAAGAAATACCAAGACCCCAGAATGTAGTATTATTGTGAAAAGGATCAGGGAAAAGAGCCATTTGATGGGACTTAAGATGTCAGAGGAACACATGCATCACAACTGGAGAAAACATGCTTTCTTGTTTGTTTGTTTAAATCCTCATACTGATGATTCAGGAGTTGATGAAATTTCCCATGATTCTCTTCTGCTTCCCACCTATGAAAATACAAATGCATGAAATGGAAAATAAATTTGGAACAAAAGATTTGCCAGTACCTTATCAATGACTGCTTGGGTATGGTTTTCACAGGGAAGTTTTACACTGCAAAAATACTTGTCAATAATCCGAGATCACTACTGAAGTTGGGAGTTTTACCACCAGAGGATTCTTGAAAGACATACCAATCACATGTCTTTGACTAAAAAATGACTTGTTTCAAACTTGTTTAGGATTCCAAAATTTGGTTTCCCCACAGCCTCAACAGCATTTGGTATTATTTGAATTCTTGATGGTAGCTGTATTATCTGAAATTGCTCATATCATTTCTTTTTTCCCAAATATAATATTCCACATTGAAAGATTTTCTTGTAGGTCTTCTTTGGTGAGTACTCATCGGAACTTTCAAAAATAAGATAAATGCTAAGAATGCATGCCTCCAACTGAAAGGCAGACTATCAAAATGTGACATTGGGTCCTCATCCACTTTATTCACCAAATTTGAGACCATATGACTCCTGGTTCTTCCCCAAAATAAAAAATACCACGAGAGATCAATGTTTTGAATGTATTAAGACATTGAGTCAGACTGGACAGTGCAGCTAAAGACAGTCTGGAAAGAGAATGTCTAGAAGGGCTGCCGAATTCAGCAAGTCTGTTGGTGAATGTGACAGGTAAAAGTTCCAACATTACTACTGGCAATGTATGCTTCACCATAGAACATTTAATTCATATTTGGGCATTCACAGTGAATTTTTGGAATGCCAGAAGCAGTGTGGAACTAGTTCCAGAGAACCAGGAGGATGCAGACACAATCTAGTAATTTGAGGAACTTCTCTTTCCATTGGCTATTAATCACCAGCAGCAGTCACTGAAATTTTGGTTACACCCCAAAAAGTCAAGCACAAAGCAACTGTTAGAACTGCTACACATAGAGACAACTACAATGACTTGTGTGCTTAAATTGAATGGGAATAATATGAATGGAAATAAAGTGTTTTTACTGTGATAAATTTATCTTCATTTAAACTTTCATAGACTTTTTTGGTCAAAGTTGGGCTGCTGGAGATGGTAGCAAAGCCAGGTAAACACCAAAGACCTAGTTTGTCTCAGTAAACGTTAGTGAATTTCCTTGAGAAAACTTCCTCATATCTCTTACATGCTGTGAGCTATTTTCCCAAGTCAGCAAAGTATTTTCTTTCCTAATGCCATAGTTTTGAATATTTTTGTTGGAAGGGAGAATTTTCTGAGCTCCTAATCAATGATTTTCTCATCCGAAATCAAGAGACTTGTGCAGGAAACTAAAGGTGCTGCTGAAATCAGTGCACTGGAACAGTTAATTTAGGAAAGAGCATGTCACCTAGGTAAAGAATATTATTTGTGTAAAATTAGACATTCACTGCAAAAAATTAGACCAGTACTCCACATTACTTGCACTTATGTTTTATTGATCAAATTTGTATCCATAAAAATTACACTGGGACAAAGTATGAGTTTTCATTTTCTTTCTTTCTTTGCTTTTTATTTTTTTTTCCATCTTACTGATGATCGAGGTGCTGTGGGAAACCTGATGTTTCTCCAGTGTTTGACCACACTATCATCTATGAAAATAAAGCAAATTATATGAAATTTAAATTTAAAACAAAGCATTTCACAGAATCTCATCTGTTCACTCACAGATGTGTGTATTTATTTATTTTTTTTGCAGCACCGGGGATTGAACTCACGACCTTGCACTTGCCAGGCAGGCACTTAAACCACCAAGCTAGATCCCCAGCCCTGGTGTTTTTGAGACAGGGTCTCACTATGTCATTCAGGCTGGCCTTGAGCTCACTTTGTAGCCCAGGCTTGTCTCGAACTCATAACGATCCGCCTGTCTCAGCCCCTCGAGTGCTGGGATTACAGGCGTGAGTCACCACGCCCGGCTAGATGTGTGTATTGCATGGACAGTTTTCACAGGATTGGAATGAAAATGAGCACTCCATTTTTAAAACTGAAATTTGGAAGTTAGCAGATCCATTAAGATACTTAAAACACAAACTCACACCCATCTCTGACTCATACACGGTTCATGTCTAATGCACTTCGGATTATGAAATATGTTGATACCTTATCAGAGGATACCCATACAGTTCAATCTTGTTTTATGATTCAGGTTTTTACAATACACTTTCTGCTCCTCCTAAACATATAGATCCTAATTTCCTATTTTGTAAACACATACACTAATGAAATTCTTCACAGTGATATGTGATATCATCTAGTGATATGTTGCACTAAGAAGTAAATAAATAAAATAATCTAAGAATAATTTTACGTCCTATTGAATATCAGTAAGTACCATCAGTGTGTTTCTACTCATGCCAAGTAACAACAATATGCAGCACAAGTCCCTGTGAAAAAGAGTGAAGAGGGGAGCCCCTTTTACTATGTATTTCAGTGGCTGTTTATACTTTATCCTCATGCATTTTCACAGATCGTCCTCACGGCTTACTGTGGCTTCCACGTAAGTCTACAAGACAGCTGAACAAAATTCACTTACCTGCACCCAAATTGAAGAATCTCACTCTCTCCAGTAGTTTCGTGTTATTCTCCATCTGTGTTTTAAACACATTTATTTCTCTTAACTGACAGCATTTTTTAGCCTTTGAGAGAACTATACAATAATGTATATTCCAGCTCAACGCCCCAAGGAAAAAACAGATTTCATCAATTCAATTTCAGGAGGTGCAAATAGAAACTTTCTACTCAGGAAAGCAATATCTTTACTCTGAACAGACCTCTGTGAGAGAGTTAGGAACCAAAAAGTGATAACTGTAGTTTCTCAATAGTTCTACATTTTGAAATAACAGATTGAATAGAGAGAGATTCTGGAAACCTATTTCCTGAATGAATGCTATCATGAATTTCTTTTCAACCATTTATCATTTATTACTCCCTTTTTTGTTATTTGTTCTTTCTAGTGCGTGCTCGCAGTCCTTTTATTTTATGGTCCTCTTGGGGAGTTAGTGCATGATACAGTGTGTATATTTTATAATCCCCCTCCCTCCAACCCTTATTCTCCTCCTCAGCTATTTTTTATCTTATGGGAAGGAATGCGCGGACTTTACATGTTTTGTGTGTTCCTGTGAACGTGTTTAACCAAACAATTGCCAAACGCTCTCCAGAGAATCTTTCCTCTTGCCACGTTCCGTGAAAGATAAAGCAGAGGACATGTCCCTTGGGTTGCTATTTAATTTCTAAAATGTGGCTTAGGTAACAGGATGATGGGGGGCCTCCACATCTCCTAGCCCACTCGGCTCTGGGCTAATGCTTGCTCACCAGGTCATTCCTAAGGAAGAAGGGCCAACCTGGTGAAGGGCAGACATGGACAGCATATTACTTTCATGTGTTTCTGTGAATCTGCATGCATATGCATTCTCCTAAAAACATCGAGAGCATGGCGTGGACATGGGCATGGAAATGCCAACCACACTCTATATTCTAGAGTCTATCACTTAGTACTCATAATCTCCTGATCAAATGACTTTTGGAAAAAATGGAAACTTTCCACCAAGTCCATTGACCAGTTCATCACCTCTGCTGAGGGACAACTCAAAGAGAAAAGCAATATCCAACCCTGAATTTTTGCAAAGAAAGACTGGACCCCAATGACTCTGACATTTGAATCTATTTCCAGAACAGTTGTAATCTTTCTTTGATGCTCTTGGGAAATGAGTCACAAGTAAAAATAGGTGACATGCAGCAAAGACTGTGTTTTGGTGTGGAAACGGATTTAGTGTTTACCTGTTGATCAAAGGTTTCAAGGTTTTTTTCTTTTTCTTTTTAATGGAATATCAAGGGTAAAACATAGGGTTTATGTTTCAGATGCGTGCAATGATTTACCTGGGAAATAAAATTGGTTTACTGAGTTTGAGACTTAAATATTGATCTGTTGGTTGACGTTAACCAAGACACATACAATTTTCTGCAGGGGGCGTTCTGTATGGTTAGTGGATTTCTAGAGTGTGTGTGTGTGTGTGTGTGTGTGTGTGTGTGTGTGCATGATTTTAGTGAAATTCTTTTACCAAATTCAACACGAAATGGTAAAAATGAAACTGTCATGTTTGAGCACTTTTCTCCTCCTGGGCACTGAACACAGACTAATGTCCCCAGCATTTTCCCCCTCAGTAAGAAGCATAGAAGACATAGAGTTTTCACTGTGTAGAATCACAAGCAATACTTGCCGAAAAGCACTTTGGAGATTTCGTTTTCTAATTCTTTATCATACAGAGTCAAACCCAGCATGGCCCTTAACACATTATAAATTTCGAGGCTATTTTCCGTGATACTAATATGAAAAAAAAAACAATATTTAAGCAATATAATTAGCATTTTCCATTGTCATGTAGTCACGTTTTCTTGTAATATTTTACATCACCCCTTCCTAGAATAATTATCTCTGCTGCAATCAGGACAGTTACTGTCAATAGAAAAGAATTTCTACAACTCTAATAATAAAAGGCTTTGCAAACCTCCAAAATTCCCTAAATATCAACTGAACTAAACTGTTTGTATAACAGCAATATTCTTTGCAACTGCGTTTGCATGGGTAGAGTTAGGGTAAAGTTTGTAGTTCTCTCTACCTGGCTACTAAAATACGACCACAGATTTTCAGCAATACTGCGATGGGGTTTCCATGCACAGCTGTTGTTAAACAGTCCATTACGATAGCTAATGTGTGCATTGGAGGTCAGGTGTGTCTCAGTGACCGAGAGCTTCTTAGATTGAGGAGGTCGAAATTGCGCTTCTCAGTAACTGAAAGCAATACTTGTAGTTAAATCATATTACACTTAAACTTCCCCCCAACCAAAAATTCAGACAAATACTATCACAATTAAAAACTGGGAAATGATGAATGTAAGTCTTTTTTGGATATTTACTTGCACATGTATAGTATATATGATGTGCATGTTTGTGCTTGAGTGCTTGTGAGCTACTGACATGTCACAAAATGTAGAGAATCTGGATTAGGGCAGACAGGAAGTGGAGAGGGAGATTTAAAAAAAGATTAAAATGTGATATTTATGTGAACCAAGTTTCCGTGAAAAATGACATTTTTACATAACAAAAACATGACATAGCTCCTGTTGTTATGTTTTGAAGACCTGTATTGCTTGCAGTGTTATGTTCTGAAATGCTATGTTGTGTTTCACTATATTCCATTTTTTTGTTTTGTTTTGTTCTATTCTCTTTAAAATAAAAAAATAATAAACATTTGGCTCTGTAGATTAACCACAAATTTTTTCAAACAAAATTGTTCTTAATTTGAAACTCAGCTGGAAACAGTGAGACTAGTCAATGTGATTCTATCTGTGTGATTCAGTGTATCCCAGACCTGCATTACTAGTAACCTCATCAACACATATTTAAATGTAAATCTTAATATATTTTCTGTATATTCATATAACAGTAGTTTAATGTTAGTAGATATCAGATCATACATTACTGACAATTAAAAAGTATTGTCCAGCTGGTTCTTGATGAGGAAATGCAGCATCCTTAGGTTTCTCCTCATCTCAAAAATTCCATCTCCCACTCTGTTTCTTATATTGCATTGATCAAACAAACTCTATTCATATCTGTTCTCAGTGTGAACTACTGAACTGCTAAAATGATGCGTTTATAAAGTTCTTTAGTGTTTAACTGGTTTACTCAAAGTACAGCCACATAAATCATGTCTGCAAAATATGATAAACTTGTTTTAAAAGACTTTAGTATTTCTGGCATTTTACTAGTGCATGTTTGCAGTCCATCATGCTTAAATTAACTCTATGAAGTGGGTACATGTACATAATATGCTGTAAAAAGTATGAAGGAAATTCTACCTGAAAAGGTAATTCATCCAGTCAAGTGATTCTGCAGTGTCCATCTCCTCACCTCCATTATGATCAGTCACTTTATAATTTGTTAAAGGCTCATCACCAGTTATCTTCTCCACATTGTCTGTAGATGGGACAAGATTTTGCGGAGCCTCTGTCAACTGCAAAGACAGTCCGGTCAGAAAAGTCAGTGGGCATCTTCTCTGTTTCCCTACAAGCAAACTGTTACAATCCTTGGGTCTCAATTTCTAGAGAAAGCAAAAGGAAAAACATTAGACCTCATAGAGCTAAACTATGCTCTATCCCCTACAGTGTGTAAGGATATAAAATCAATAACGACCCATATTCACACGGGATATATGGAAATGAGAGGAGTTTTGAAATGCCATGAGTCACAAGTGAAATTCCAAGCTACACTTGGGTCCATTCGATTTTTATATCTGGGCAATAATAAAGTTGAAATGATAAAGGTTGAAACATAAAGGTGTATAGTTCAATGGACATGGAGATAGATGGATGAACTTACGTTGCTATAGCTAATACATCTTCAGCTGCAGTCAGAAATGTGCACACACACACACACACACACACACCCGAGACCTCCCCTTGGATCACCCGACCCTGGTACCTCTGGGATGTTGAGCTCCAGGGGTGAAATCTGATTAGCACAAACCAGACTGAACACAAGAGCAAGCAGCAAAACCTGCATCTTGTCGGATCTTTCTTCCTTCTTCTCCAGGAGCTCAGGATAAGTGAGCTGTTGGAGAGAGTTTGTATCGATGACTATTTTATTTTCTAGCTGCTCAGCAGTCATCTTCATATTTAATGAGGCAAATGCTTTTTCTCCAGAGAAGATCCTGTTTACATTTTCTACATGCATCCTGCTTGGCTGCAATGGACTGTATTTGACAATGTTTTATATTCTTAATACGATTAGTACTAAGTAAAGTTTAACTTTAGGTGGAAAAATGAGATGATCCTGAGAGAGAGAAAAATCCACATTCAAAGTTTCTAGGACAACAATGTTTCTTTTCTCTCCCATTCTCACAGAGAGTATAAGGTCACAGTACAAGATGCTTTTGGCCAACTACTGTTATTTTACTAACATTAACAAATCAATCTTAAAGTTATTCTTTAAAAATAAAGCAGTTCCTCCCATTTTTTTTCAAAGCTTTACTTCAGCAATCATTATAATAAATTCTTGTTGTAAGAGACATCTACATAAAATCCGGTAGCAAATTTTAACAAGAACACGTTACTTCACTCTCTATTTAGGAAACACTTCCATGTCTTACATTTTTTTCCCAAATCTGTAATACCAAAATCATAGGAACTGATTGTATTTATTATTAGAGATTGGAAATTTCTTCCTGGTTGCGGTTGCTGATATTGATACTTGTGTACTTTAAACACAACTCTTATAATCTCCATCTGTAATCAAGTCACCATGACAATTTACATTAATTTTCAGTCAACAATTGTGCAGTGTTGTACCATGTATATGTGATTAATCTCCTGGTTATAAAGAAATCCAATAGATGTTGAATGATGTCTAGCACAGAAGTAAGGGCAGCAGTTGAAATGAAACTCTATGTGTGATTCGAAATATAAAATTGCATTATTTAATTGAAGTGAAGGATGAATTCTCAATACTTTGAGACCAAAATGATGTACTGCAAGTTTTTCATATTTTATGGTATTAACTGATGTTTTTCAGAGATGCAAGACAAATTTTTTCATTGAACTTATTGAGAATTCCATTTACTTCCAAAAGTTTCTTTGTCTCTTGTCATCCTTCCTTTCTTTAGAAGAATTTGTTGAAGCTTGTGCATCTGACGTATTTCACTATAATGAATAATGACTAAGTGGGTCCATTTTGCTACAAATGACTGAAGGTAATGCTTCTTAGTGGTAGACTAGTAGTCATTGTGTATGAATGTCACATACTGGTATCCATTGTTCTGTTGATGGACAAATGCATTACTTCCAATATTTTGTTACAGTGAATTTTGCTGCTCTACAGATAAGTTTGTCGGTATTACTGTAACATGCAAGCACTGAGAAGGTTTTAAGTGGAATTTTTTCTCATGTCCTCAGAGTAGATGGAGTAATTTTTGTACATGTGTGTTTCCTAGCATTTATAGTAGGTGAAATCATTGAAGAGAGGGATAGAGGGGAAGAGACAGAGAAATAGGAAGGAAGCAATGAATGAACAAATGAAGGAAACAGGGAAGGAAGGAAGCAAGTAAAGAAAGGAAGGAAAAAGGAACAAAAGAAGACAGGCAGGAAAAACTGTTGGAAGGAGAAAAGTTAGAAGGGAAAGAAGGAAGGAAGGAAGGGAAGTAAAAAGTAGGAAACAAGGGCGAAAGGAATAAACAAGAGGAAGGAAAGAAGCAAATAAAGTGTGGCAAATAGTGTAGTATTTTATAAACTCATAAATGCTACCTCTAATGTTTTTCAACATTTATATGCACACGTGCATTACATATGATGTCCACATATTTACTTGGGTTTTTGGAGTTGCTTACTTGATACCAAATGCTGAAGGTCTGAGTTTCAGTAGGCACAGAGAGACAAGGAGTGGAGGAGGAATTCAACATGATTAAGTAGATGCTATACGAACATGAACCCATTCACCTGGATAAGGAAATTATTATGTATCAGGTATGTATGCTAATGTTAAAGTAAACTAAAAAGGAGAAGAGTAGATGAAATAGCAGGAAAATGATTCAAACTAAATTGTACGTAAGAAGAACTTCTGTTTAAAACAGCAGAAGTAATCATGCAGGATTCTACATCAATGTTTTAAAACAACTTAAAACAAATGGGACTTCCAGTCCTAGCTTTTTGAGAAACCTCCAGACTGACCTCCACAGTGGTTGCACCAGTCTGCACTCCCACCAACAGTGGAGAAGGGTTCCTTTTTCCCCACAGCCTCTCCAGCATTTATCATTGGTGGTTTTCTGGATCCTGGCCATTCTTTCTGGAGTGAGATGAAATCTCAGAGTTGTTTTAATTTGCATTTCTCTAATGAGCAATGATCCTGAACATTTTTTTCATGTATTTATTTGCCATTCGTATTTGCTCAGCTGAGAAGTGTGTTTTCATCTCAGATGCCCATTTCTGGATTGGGTCTTTGAATTTCGAGGGCCTCATATTTTTTAATTCTTTATATGTTCTAGATAGAAGACCTTTGTCTGAAGGGGAGTTGACTAAAATTTTTTCCCAATTTGTGGGCTTTCTTTTCACTCTGTTGGAGATTTCTTTTGACATGCAAAAACTTTTTAACAAGACAAGATCCCAGTTGTTGATTCTGGGAAGGGTTTCCCGTGCAGTTTGACTTTTGTTCATGAATTCTCCACCTACTCCTATGTTTTCAAGAGTTCTACCTACTTTGTTTTCCAGCAGATGTAGTGTTTCTGTTTTAATGTTTAGAGCTTTGAACCATTTTGACTTTAGTTTAGTGTATGGTGATAGGCTTGGGTCTATTTTTAGTTTTTGGCATATGGCAAGCCAGTTTTTCCAGCACCATTTATTAAAGAGGCTATCTTTCTTCCAGTGAACAGTGCTTTTATTCTTTGATTTGATTGGTTTAAGTCCCTTTCCTACTATGTGAAAGCAATAAGCAAGAAGATAGGAACAGCTCTTTTGAAAAATGAGACACTACAGTAGCCATTGCTCATTTCTTGTTATCCGACTTGAAGACCTGTAATGCTATTCTCTTTTATCTGGTTTTATACTACTTTGTTTCGTTTGAGTTGATTGTCTGTAAATGTAAGAATAACCATTTTGAAGAAAGCAAGAGACACTAGGGTAACCACTGTTAATCTCCTGTTGTTATGTTTTGAAAACCTGTATAGCTTGCAGTGTTCTGTTCTGAAATGCTATATTGTGTTTGACTCTATTCTGTTTTCTTTCACTTTTTTCATTCTGTTTTGTTTTGTTTTGTCCTACTTTCTTTAAAATAAAAAAAAAACTTAAAACAATTTTCAAATGTCAATTCTGAAATGTGATTTTTTTTGTGCCCTAAAATATTTAATATATTTAATATATAAATGTTTTACTGTGCTTTCTAACTTTAGGAAGTTATTTTAGTAAAACAGCAGGATTGTATAATTAAAACACAACTTTAACAACATATATGCCCAGTAGTTTTTAATTACTTCGTTAAAATATCTTTTATGTTGTTGTTAGTATGATTGAAAGCAATGTTTTGGGTGTTCGTTAGATTTAAGTTTACTATGACATATTTACTGATACAGGCATTCAATTGCATTATAATATTGAGTAGGATACAGTGATCAATTTCTTGACAATTAAAAAAAATAAAAAATAAGAGCTGGTTTTGAGTGGTGATGAAATATCTTCTCATGTCCACTCTGAGACACCTCTGATCCAAAAGCCCTTTCTCTGTATTACACTGACATACACACCTATGTTTATATCTATTCTCATTCTTCCCTTTGTTATTTGATTTTCTTAAACCATGTTTCTTAAATGTACATTTATAAAATATCATTTAATATTTAATTTTTTTTCAGTGAACAGCAACTCTGATTATGTCTGTTAAAGATAAAAGAAATACGGAAGATTTTTAAAAATGTAAACTACTTTTAATAAGTACTTTGTTGCACAGAATCACATGAGATACACAGCCTGGGGATTGCCCTCAGATACCCTCAGAACTAATATTCCACCCTCAAGGTCATGATATTGTGTAATTTATTCTGAATGGGTAAGATGATAGGGAAATTAGAATGTTTCATTAGTAATGAATGAAAGGTGAATAGTAACTAGTAGCGGGATTTGTTCTAGGATCCTGATATCCAGCTATGAAAAGTTGATCTGACCATGAATTCACACATATTCCATAGATCATGTCACGCATTCATACAACACGATGATAGGTCCCAATGTACACTTTAAGTATCATTTTATTCATTTTTTTGTTCATGTGTTTTGCTTCCCATGACTTCCTTGCTTTGCCAAATTCCATTCCTCCTTCAAAACAAACAGAATACTCTTCAGTCCTCATCCATCCTTTCCTGCAGGGAGATTTTTCTTAAGTATCTCAAATTGTCACAATGCAATGGACAGGCAAAAATTAATATATGATTTCAATCTTATACTTGTTTCACATCTACATATTTTCGGAGGGTCACAATGCTATTACAGGGGTGCTGAACTGTGCCAGTCATACACTGTGGGACTAGTTCATTCTTATTTAAATTTGAAGATTAATAATCCATTATTGATACCTTGAAGATATTATAGCTCAAATACTACTTTGTTATTGATGATTGTAATTCTACATCTTTGGCCCGATAGACTGTGTTCTAATTTTTTATTGGCTGTCAGCCTCACAAAGTGGAAAATCCTAAAATTAGAGCAATATTTGATTGCTGTCCTCCTGTACTGCTATTTGGTGAATAATAATTTCACTTGTTTCCACAACCACTTAATCCATTGTTAATATTTTCCCAAATACACTCCTCACTCCTTTATAAAACAAGGACTTATAACTAAGGATAATAATGATATAATTTTCTTTTTTTTATAATTTTCTTTTTATTGATACTCATATTTATGCAGGTTTTCCACAAGAGAACCATACAACCAAACTTGGTATGTAAAATCCAGCAACAAAAATTCTTATGATTACATTATTTACTACATTCTTGGAAGTCATCTTCAAAATCACTGAGTATACGTCCATTTAAAATCCTACAATATCTGAAGCGACAATTACTTTTATGATTCTCAATCCTGTCTACATTCTAATTTATATCTTTATGGATTTATGGCTTTAAAATCATACATACTTTCTCATGATATAAATGTTTATGTGGGCACCTTTTTCCACATCCATGGTAGCATAGAGTTCCAGTAACCTATGGATCATCGTGATACTAATTATTTGCTCTCTTTTCATAACTACATATGCCTGTCTACTTTATGCAATGCCAAACCATCAAGAAAAGACAATCTTGTTCTTGGCTCCAATATTCTAAGCTTTCCCCATGTATATACACTTTACATGAGGTCATTTATTTAATATTGCAACTTGTTCTTCCCTAGAAGTGTGTACATATAAAATATTTGCATTCCTTCTGTGGAGTTGGTACATGAATACAACACATCTCAACTAATCTTTTACTCCCTCTCTCCTCCATCAATTTCGTTTCCTTTCTTTTTTCATTGGTGCGTGCAGGCAGTGCATAATGTGTGCATCCTTTCTGGGAAGTTGGTCCTTGGGAATAACAGATCTTGCTGCCTTTTAATATACCTTTGTGTATCCTCCATCTTCCCTCTGTCCTTCTGAATCCCCTTTGCCTTTGTGAGAAATTTATCTCCCTAAACCATATTGATCCCCAAAAATGTTAGTCACATGCTCTGATCCCGAAAGTCCACATTTAATGGGTTCAAATGTTCTCTGATCCATCTTTCCTTACCACTGAAATCTATTCATATGTAATTGTGCTTTTCTCCTACCCAGAACTTCTCCAACTACAATGCAGTAGATGAGTTAGGGACATCTATCTATGAAGACCCATGAGTTCTTTGCAGCCTGCATTCAAAGAGCAGGTATTTCCCACAAAACCAGTATTTGTGCAGATACTTGATACCTGGATCTGTACCTTCGTGTCCCTTGCAGTCTCTGCTTGAAGGAAGACTTACAAATGAAGAAGACTGTCTTTGGCATTCCAAGCTTCCACCTAATGCCTGTTCTGATATTTCCCCTTTAGCTTTTGGTCTAGTTTAATGCAAACCACTGCGGTTTGGTAGCACGAGGAAAATAAATTCTTTTCTTTCTGTAACATTAGCAAGGAGGGGATGCTTCTTAAAATTTTTTATAACTACTCAGCATAAGGAACTTTCATAAAGATGTTCTGAAAACAGTCAAAATAAAGAATCCATAAGTAGGAATGTTTCTTTGTTTGCAGAAAGATTACGCTATTGTAATGTGTGACATGATTTCCCCTACAAGTGCAAAAACACAGAACTTGAACCTCTCAAAGAAGTTGAGTCAGTGCTCTTAAGATTTGTTTTATGCATGCATTTATTCTAAGAATCATTCAGGGATTGAATAGTATTTTGTCTTTGAACAATTTAGAGTAGAAGGGCAAAGGGCAGATTTTGTAACTTCCTCATTCCATCACTGCACAATCATGAAATCAGATAACAGTTTTATAATTTGAGCAGTCCGCGGTTGTCGATTGTAGGGAAGGATTTTTGTGTTTGTGATTCAGTCCTTGCATCTGTGGGTGATGTCAAATGAAGCTCTTCTCTAGAACAAGAACATTGGGAGTGTTTCCTTAAAAAAGTTCTTGCCTACGACATGACACAGACTTTGTACAATGCTTGCAGATTAAGTAGACACTTTACACATTAGAAAACATAGTTCTATTTTTCAAGATGGTGGATTTTTCATAGTTGGGACTTCCTCTGAATTGTATCAAACCATTGTGTTATTATCTTTCAATTTCCACTTCCAAGACATATCAGCATATGTACCCGCATTAAGTACTTAGTAGCTCAAACCTTTAAAAGTCACTTGAGAAAGCAGTTTTGTGTTGGATTCTGACCACTCAGAATCAGCATATGCAGAAAACATGGACTAATGAGACAAACTAAAACCTAAGAATCTAGTGATATTGGGAAAAGGATCAGAGAAAAGAGCCATTTGATGGGGATTATGATTTCAAAGGAACAAACAGATGACAGTTGCCAAACATAGGCTTCTTTAAATCTAATCATTAGCAATTCAGGAGTAAATGCAATTTCCCATAAATCAGTTCTACTCACCATCTATCAAATGTAAATATACAAAATGAAAATAACGTTTGGAGAAAAATATTTAACATTACATTAACTATGCCTGCCTTTGTGCGGATTTCACAGGAAAAGTTTTGTAGTGCATTAATAACTGTGAATAATTCGAGATGATTACTGATATTAGGACTGTTCACATTCAAAGTGTCCTTGCAACGACTAGAAAACACACACCTTTGACTCACAAATGGCTCCTATCAAACGTGTTTGGAATGAAAAAATACATTTTCCCTACAGTCTCACCAGCATTGATTATTATCTGAATTCTTGATGGTGGCCATGTTTTCAGGGGTTACTGATATCGTTTCTTTTCCCCAAATAATAATATGCAAAGTGGAAAGACTTGCTGGCTTGTCTTCTTTGGTGAGTACTCTAAGAAATTTTCAAAAATAATGAAAGTATTGAGGGTCACTACCTCCAGCTGAAAATCAGGCTTTGGAAAAAACAGGTGCTGAGTCGTTGTCTAACTTACTCACCAAATTTGAGACCGAGTGACTCCTGACTCTTTCTCAAAGTCAAAGAGATCTTGAAAGCTCAATGTTTTGAATTTATGAAGACATTGAGGCAGCCAGGACAGTGTGGGTAAAGACAGTTTTTAAACAGGACTTCCAGAACGGTTGCAGAAATTAGCAAGTGTGATGTTGAAAGTAACAGGTAAAAGTTTCAACATTATTCCTGGCAATGCATGCTTTACCACGGTACTTTTATGCAACATGTAGACGTTGACAGTGCCTTTGTAGAAAAGCCAGAGCAGAGTGGTGCTAGAACCAGAAAAAGGGAGGATGCAGACACAACCTAAATTTTTAGGAGCTGGTATTTCCATTGGACAGTGATCAGCAACAGCAGTCACTAAAATTTGTCCCTCAAATGCTAACATTATGCAAGACAAGCGCCTGTGGAAGACAGTGAAGAGGGGGACCCCCTTCGCCGTCTAGCTCCATCACTCCACATACTTTACCGACATGCGTGTTCATACTTTGTCATCACAGCTTGCTATAGCTTACAAGTTAGCAGAACAAAATTTGCTCACCTGGGTCCAAATCGAATCCCACTCTTTCCAGTAGTTCTGTGTGTTCATCTGTGTTTTAAGCACATCTGTTACTCTTAAATGACAGCATTTTTAACCTTTCAAGAGGACTCTACAAAAATGCATATTCCCGCTCCACATCCCAAGTAAAATATTCATTTACACTGTTCAATTTCAGGAAGTGTGATGAGAAGTTTTGTATTTAGGGAAGCAATGTCTTTACTCAGAACAGGGTCTGTGAGAGAGATAGGAACCAAGAAGTGATAACTGTGCTTTCTCTATACTTCTATATTTTGAAATAACAGAATAAATTGAAGGGTACCATAATGCCTCTTGTTATCTGCATTATGGTAGCCTTCCAATTGCTTATTACCCTGTTTAAAAGTCATGTACCATGTTCATTGCCTTATTTTGATTGACTTTACTCTGTTTTGTTTTGTTTGGTTGTATTCTTTACAAAATAAAAAAAAAAGAAAACAAAAAAATCGAAGAAGAGTCTGGAAACAAGTATTTGAGGTAATGATATTGCCAATGTCATTGCAGTCATTTATAATTTATTATTCCTTTTGATCATTTATCTACTCTTACTTGTGCATGTTTGCCTTCCATGCATTCTATGATCCTATTGGGGGGTTTACACATACAGTTTGTTTATTTCATGACACACTTTGTTTACTGCATAATGCCCGCTCCTCTGCCTCTTTTCATCCCTTGTATATGTTTTTTATAGTATAAGAGGAAGTTCAGTGAGTCTACCTCTTTTGCAGACAGGTTTTTTGTATTTCCATCATTGCATTCATCTGACGAAGTGCTGAATCCTCCTGAGAGCTCCCCGGTTGTTTGTTTCCTTCTGCTACATGCCATGAAAGCAAAACCAGAAGACGTGACACTTGGATGCCACAAAAATTCTAACCTGTGGCCTGGGTCACAATACAATGAGGGACCCTCCTATCTCTACTGTCCTCTT
>RJWT010007669.1:0-27300 GCA_004365215.1 Cuniculus paca | reverse complement strand
GCTGGTTGCAGGCAGTGCCAAGAGCTAGGTATGGGAGAAGGCGGCCAAGCAATGCTAGAAGAAAAAAGAATTGATAATAAGAGACAGGCATGCGGGGTGCATCTGGGACAGACAGGAAGCGCTTGATTGATTTCCCCTCATGGGCCAGAGGGGCGGCTTGGGCCCTGCTCCTCCCCTCCTTCCACTCCCTCTCGCCTCCCAGCGGACTGGGACTGTTTGCTCGGTGCCCTCCCGGGCTGTCAGCCCGCCCGTCCTCCACTCCCCTCGCAGCCAGACAGGCAGCGTGGAGCCCTCCCTCCAGCTCCTCTTCAGATGCTACTGGTGCGTTTTTGAAGAAGGGGAGGAACAGCCTGGAGTGGCTCAGCTCAGGAGGGGAGGGATCTGGGCCCCTTATTTGCATACCAAGCATGCATAGCAAACTTGCAGCTCTGCCCCCTGACAGGCCTGCAGCTGCTATATAAGCAGCACTGCCCGGCCACTCCTCAGGTGTTGCTCTGGGAGGGCTCCTTCTTGTGCGCTGACCTCTGAGCTGTAGCACAGGCCTTACAACGATAGACCTGCTTCGGTGTTCCTGTAAACCTGCTTGTGATTTATTTCTTGGCTATCGTGGGCTCCTGTAAATCTACTTGGAATTTTTATACTGTGTAGTGAGGACACAGTGGTCATTTCAAAAGAAACAGTGTAAACAGAACTGTTAGTATCTCAGATCTTCAGAGTCCAGCAGCCTACATAGACCAGCAGCAGAGACCAGTGCCCAGTGGAGTTAGCCTTCACATCTGGCACAAAGCAGCATCAGACAGTGACAGCATGGTGACCAGCAGCCAGCTGTGTCCACTGTTGGTCCAGCATTACCCAGGGTCATCTGGCACCATCAGGACTGCTAGCAGAGCTGTACTTTGCCGATTCACAATTTCCATATGAACTGAGCAAAAGAACCCTAGGCTGGTTGACTGTATATCTCTACCTGAATGCTGACATTGAGGAGAGACAGGAGTGGCAAAGAACAGATAGCAAAATCTTCAGTGAATAAAAAAAAATGAGAGAATATTGGTGAGTCGTGTTGATCGCAACCACCTCTGCCTCCTGTCCTTCCCGTGAGCTGTCTGCCATAGCCAGCTTCAGGCTGGGGAACCACCGAGAATGGGTGCTCAGTTTATACATTTAAAAGTGGAAACTTACTATGCCAGTCAGAGGAGACGTGGGTAGCATAACTTCACCTCTGTTAAACTGTGGTAGATACAGGCGAGAACACCCACGGGCCACAAATGCCAGGACTGTGCTCGGGAAGAAGAGAGGGCTGAGGTCATGGGATCAAAGGCGGAGAACAGCAGGTGGCGTCGCGGGGCCTGTTTTTCAGGTGAATATGGACAACAGGACTCTGACTGCCTCTGAAAACAAATATTTGCCTCTTGTGAGAAAGATTTCCAGCCACTGGAGTGTGTGTGTGTGTGTGTGTTTGTGTTCATGAGAGAAACACACACACACACAGAGTGAGTGAGAGAGAGAGAGAGAAAGAATGAGAGAATTTCCTTTGGTTCTAAGTCAGATGATATGCAGAGTTCAACAATTTGCTTTTCAATCTATCCTCACCAAACATGAGTTTAACAGAAATTACCTGGAAAGTGTAGGCTTTTGTTTTTTTTCCTGTTGTTAGTTTTTGTCTCTTTTCCCTCATGGATGTTTTAATGAGCTGTAGAGTGGAGCAGACTGCCTCATCCATCTCCATGATCCTAACTAAATCTTACTTGCAGTATAATGTTATTGAAAAGATGAAACAAAGTTAATATACTAAACGACTTTCATCTAGCATGCTAAAAAAATATTTAACAAAATTTGAGGAGAGGAAAATCAGTTCTTAAGCAGATTATCCAGATGACAGTTTTGTGTAAAAAGTTGACACCTTACGCAACTGCTTACTATGTGAGTCCTTATACTGCACTGTGGATAATGTGGTTTGGAAAGGAATTAAAATTGCTGTATAAACCCTCTGCTTCTGATTTACATACAGAATCTGAAGAGTGAATGGATGAAGGCGGACTGAAGTATCATATCCTACGACCCCAGTTCTGCAGAATCTTTGTCCCAATCCTAGGACATCCGGTTGTCACAGCAGTTCATGTGAATTCAAACAGCACAAGCACCCCTACAGGCCTCAAAAGCCCGGGGAGAATGTGTCTATGGGAAGGATTCTGGGGTTTCCCACCCTAGTGCATTACTCAAAAGAGGCAAATGTTTATTTTCAGAAGCAGCCAGAGTCTTGTTCTCCTCTTTCTCCTTTCCATTTTTCAGCTTCTTTTTTTGTCTGCTCTTTCTTTTTGCTTTTCTACTCCACTGGTGGGAAGTGGAGGGGAGTCTAAACTCGTGTCCTAGAATATTTTGTATCCGGAGGAAAATCAGAACAGGCTCCAGACATGGGGCACCAGGAGCACAGGTGGTCACCTGGGTCCCCCCCAGGCCATGTGATGAGTGCTGGTCAGGCATCACCAAGCAAAGACAGTGAAGTGCTGCATCCTGACCCTCATGTTTAAGTTTGAAACAGAAAAGCCAAAAAAGAAGGGAACCAAGAAACCCAACTTTTTTGAAAACACCATCCTGATTCACTCCTCCAACAGTCAGCACCTGAGACGTAAATAATGGAGCCACTAACACCTAGGGGAAAGAAGTCTTCATGGAGAGGAGGAGAGGAGAGAGCGGAGCGAAGAGGAAGAAGGGAAGGAGAGATTTCCCGGCAGATGAAAAGGGAGCTCACGGCTCTGAAATTCTTCTCTTCAGAATCATGTGAGAATTCCCAAGACTCACCCTCCTGACTAAGATCCAGCCTCTATAAGAGGACGCGGCCCCCTGCGCAGTGAGCAGGGCTGCAGTACTCGAGAGACAGGGTCTCCACCAAGGGGAGGCAAGGGCGCAGGACTGTGTGAAACCTGCTTGAGTGCAGGAAGAACAAAGCAGACACCGAGAGCAAAACAAGGAGCATGGAAGAGCGAATTTTAAAACTCCTGTAGAACGCAGAAGGAAAACACACAGACAGAATGAAAAAGAACAAAACAGATACAGAAGAAGCGAAGCGTTTCCACTCTGAGACAAGGGCTCTGGGAAGCAGATACAGGAATTGCTGTGCATGGGAAGAAAGGGACTTCTGTGCCTGGAACAAAAGTACGCACTCAAGACACTGTCAAAAATGTTGCAGAAACGAAGAAAAGGTGGTATTTCCAGAGTCTAAAAGCATTTATCATGGTCTGGGCTCAGTTACTGCTTATGTGAAAAGCAATACAAACGCATCCTGAGACACTGCGTTTCTGTTACCAGATCTCTACCCAGCACACTCCCACAGACACGGCGTGAAGGAGGAGAGTCCTGGTGCAGGACACAGCGTCGAGGAGCTCACAGACACTGCTACCCTCGGGACGCCTGCCACCCCCACCGCCCCAACACTCCCCACCCTCACCTCTGCGGCTCTCACCACCAGCCTCCTTCTCACAAGGACAAGGTGACTCTCTTCACATGGCCAAAACATCAACTGCCCAGAAAGGGCCTGAGCTGAAGGACAAGACTGACAATGCAGGGCCAACCCCAAAGAGGCAGGGCCAGCCTGGAGGTGACACTAGGGGAGCCCAGCCAGCACTTGGTGGCAGAAGTCGAGTCCAGACCAAGAGGAAAGAAGGAATCAAGACCAACACTGCTGTCTCTGAGACCTCAGCGCGTCACCTCCTGGCCGCAGCAGTGATTCCAGACAGGAAACAGCAACATGAATCATGAGGAGACAAGCACAGATAGAACTTGTGGAAAGTGCTTTTCAAAGCTAAAAACTAAATAGAAAGGATTATGAGGCAAACCTGCAGAGGAAAGAGTGCCACACTGTAATAGAAGGTGAAAGTAGGAAAACCATTAAAATCAAGAGATACGAAGAAAAATTAAAAGGGTTCAAAGGAAAATAACAAATAATGAGGATCAACCCAAAAAGTCACATGTGGGAGAGAAAACATGGGAATAAAATACATCCCAAAACACTATAGTTCAAGAACACTTCCTGGAAATAAAATAAAGATGATGTGAGACTATTTTGAAATATAGACATGACTTGAGAACACCAACTGAAAACAGGAAATATCAGGAAGAAAGAATCCTTTCAGCATTTAGGCAGAAAACTCAAGTGATTTACACTGCAACAGAAAAACCAACTTTTTTCAAAAGCAACACTATGCCAGGAGAAAATACAGTAACATAGTTAAGGTAATCAGGGAGATAAAATGTGAGGCAAAGACTTTATAGCCTTTTATATTCAGAGAAAATGAGCATTGAAATATGAAGAATTCAGAAAAATTGTTATCAATGTTCAGGAACTACAGGGTTATTGCTCTCATGGGTCCTTCCAGAGAAATCTACTAGAAAATAAGCTTCAAACCCCAAAATGACTAAAAAGACATCAAAATAAGAACCAGGGGAAGAACTGCATGGGAAACACTTCCCAGAATCAACAATTGGGATCTTGTCTTGTTAAAAAGTTTTTGTATGTCAAAAGAAATCTCCAACAGAGTGAAAAGAAAACCCACAAACTGGAAAAAAATTCTAGTCAACTGCCCCTCAGACAAAGGTCTTCTATCTAGAACATATAAAGAATTAAAAAATATCAGGCCCTCGAAATTCAAAGACCCAATCCAGAAATGGGCATCTGAGATTAAAACACACTTCTCAGCTGAACAAATACGAATGGCAAATAAATACATGAAAAACTGCTCAGCATCATTGGTCATTAGGGAAATGCAAATTAAAACAACTCTGAAATTTCATCTTACTGGAGAAAGAATGGCCAGGATCAAGAAAACCACCAACAATAAATACTGGAGAGGCTGTGGGGAAAAAGGAACCCTTCTCCACTGTTGGTGGGAGTGCAGACTGGTGCAACCACTGTGGAGGTCAGTCTGGAGGTTTCTCAAAAAGCTAGGATTGGAAGTCCCATTTGACCCAGCTATTCCACTTCTGGGCATATTCTCAGAAGAAGTGAAATCATCTTACCACAGCAGTATATGTGCACCCATGTTTATAGCAGCACAATTTGTAATAGCCAAATCTTGGAAACAACCCAAATGCCCATCAATTGAGGATTGGATAAAGAAGATGTGGTACTTTTATACAATGGAGTACTATTCAGCTATAAAAAATGATCACCTTGAGGCTTTTATAGGTAAATGGATGAGACTTGAGACCATACTCATAAGTGAAATAAGCACCACATTGTCTCCCTAGTGTAAGAAACTGAAAGACTCAATAAGATACAAAATTCCCGATAAATATGGAGAAATGGTTCTGAAATCCAATGATGCTTTTATTCTTTGATTTGATTGGTTTAAGTCCCTTTCCTACTATCTGAAGGCAATATGTGAGAAGATAGGAACAGCTCTTTTGAAAAATGAGACACTATGGTAGCCATTGCTGGTTTCTTGTTGTCCGACTTAAAGACCTGTAATGCTATTCTCTTTTATCTGGTTTTATACTACTTTGCTTTGTTTGAGTTTATTGTCTGTAAATGTATGAACAACCACTTTGAAGAAAGCAAGAGACACTAGGGTAACCATTGTTAATCTTCTGTTGTTATGTTTTGAAAACCTATATAGCTTGCAGTGTTCTATTTTGAAATGCTATATTATGTTTGACTCTATTCTGTTTTCTTTTGCTTTGTTTTGTTCTGTTTTGTTTTGTTCTATTCTCTTTAAAATAAAATTTAAAAAAAAGAACCAGGGGAAGAAAAAACTATTTGTAGAAGACAAATGTTTTTAAAAGGAGAGAACGGGGCAACCCACTCGGGACCCCTTTTGTCTCTCTCTCAGACAGAAGCTTCTTCTCTCTTAATAAATATATCCTACCAAAAAAAATAAATAAATAAAGGAGAGAATGCTGGATGCAATGGCCACATGATCCGAAAATACATACGACAACTGCCAAAAAGGGTGTAAAATAGGGAAAGATACTCAAAATATGTAACTGTCCTCAGCAGTTGTATTGCTAGGGTGACACTGTGATTCTGAGGGGGCCTCTGAAATGAAGCAGGTATTTGCCAGACATTTAAATGCTCTCATCCTCTGCTCCCCTGAGAACCAAGAATTTAGTGTGGAGAAAGGAGATGCTTGTATAAAATTTAAAAGACAAAAAGACCTATTGCTCTTAATGTTGCTGCATCCACTTGATGTCCTTAGTGTACAAGGCTGGGTTTGTGTGTTTGTTTGTTGCCCAGTTCCGTGGCTATGCCCACTGAGGAGGTGAGGGAACAACGCCCACCATAAGCAGTGAGCTCACCTTGTACTCCTGTGTTCTCCAAATGCCATTTCCCAGCAGAAGAAACCCGAGCTTTTCTTAAATTCTTTTTTTATTTTAAAGAGAGCAAAAACAAGCAAAACAAAACAGAACAAGTGATACAGGACCTTAAAACAAGACAATAGGAAATCAGCAATGGCTACCATAATGCCCCCTCCCATCTTCAAAATAGCTGCCCATGCCATCAGACACAACAAAATCAAACAAGACAAAACTGAATAAAACCAAAGCAAACCAAACAATGAAAATGATACAGGACTTCAACACAAGACAATAGGGAATCAACAATGGCCACCACTGTCAGAAGGTGATCCCCCATAGATGCCACAACGCACATTCTTATCCTCCAAACAGATGATCAGACTTCTGACTTCAGGCCTGCAAAGTCAATAAGACACTAAACACTATAAGCATTAAGTTGCATTCCACCTCAATAGCTATCATCTCAGCCTGTGTTTCTCCAGATCAGCTGATTGCTTGTGGGAGTAGGGGGAACCCTGCCTCCCCTTATCTTCCAGCACATGCACTGGAAGGGGCTGGTATCTGGTTCTCCTCCCCACGACCCATGCATGGCACCAACTCACAAGAAGTGGCTGGCTTCTTGTTCTCCTCCCTGCAGCCCACAAATGGCACTGACTCACAGGAAGGGGCTATCTTCTTGTTCTCCTCAAAACCTGAGCTTTTTAAAGAAATGCCTGATTTCCAGTGTGAGGCATGGCAGTCAGTACACACGTCCACTTGTCATATTACATAGCTGCCAGATGAAGGCCAGGTCAGAGGAGAAAAAGCTATGAAGAGTTCTCCTGTTGCTTAATCTTGGGTTTCTTTTGTATTTTTCCTTAGAACAAAAAATATCTAGATCAACTTTGGTTTTCCCTGCCTTTTTCCCTCCTTACTTTGCCCATTTTCATATTTGACAATGAATGATTATTCTGAGTTAGTTCTGGCATTGATAAGGTTATCCTTAATGTGAGTTTTGGTACAAGCTGCCTACAGTGCTTAGGACAGTGGTAGTGAACCTATAGCAAGTATGCCACACCCCACTGTTTGTTATCGTTAAAAGCTCTAAAAGGTTCACCATCATTGGTTTGGGACATTTGTAGTCTCAGAGGATTACCAGTTTATAACAATCCACTGGCTTTTGGGCCTATCCTCCACCATAGTGACATCAGAAACCCAACTAACACAAACCTTACCTGAATTTCCAGCTGCCACAGAGGCCACGAAAAGCCAGAAAGAACTTTAATCCCAAACTTACATTTTAAAACTGCCTTCTAATTTGCAGAATCACAGCTTTTCTTGAAATTATCAAAGAACTGAGACCATGGCACTATCAAATAGCCCAAGGCCTCAAGTAAGATAACTAACTCCCAGGACAGACAAGACAGTAACACATGTTCTCTGTGCAGCATGTGGGAGGAAGGAAAGGCACATGAAGGAAAGGAAGAGGCTTTCAGCAGGATTTCAGGATTAACTACTTGACACCCAACATAAGCTGGCATAAGGGGATTCTAGCCCGGGGCACAGTAGACTCTGGCATTACAGGCCTTTCTATGAGCTGACTGGGTGCTCACCAGTAGGACTGAGTTAGAGATGCCCGAGACATCCTCCCCCTGATGCTTGCCAGGGCGGTGGGAAAGGGTCACTCTAGGAAAGAAAGATCAGCTGAGGTCCACTCCCTTTTCTCACATACCAAGCAAAAGCCTGCATGTCCTGGGGGAGGGGAGTGAGCATTACATGATGGCTCAGATCACCAGCATTATGTTCAGAGGAAGGAAAAATAACCACAGTGACAAACTTTCAGTCATCTGGTAAAGAGTACAAATGCCATCAGCTATCTAGCCAGGATGTGCAGGACTCTAAGACAACCAAAGATCAGGTCTGCAAAACCAGAGGATGCCGCTTGGCCAGGACCAGGCTATGGACATGCAAAACAGCAGTCCACAGAGAGTTTTTCTGAGGGACTAGTACAAGAGGGGATTTAAACTGAGGCTGGAGCAGACACTGAGAAGACAAGATACTTTTGACACAATAGTCTCCACACTAAACTCCATGCTAGAGGAATCTGAAGCCAGCAAAGCATAGAAAGTAAGCAAAGCAACAACAAAACACCACACTTTGTAGACTCCCAACTAGATGGACTCAACCCACCATATTAAATGTCTCATGAAAGACCTGACATGCCAATTCCAAGAGCAAGCGCCGCTCACTTCCAACTGCACTGCTCTGTGTAAGATGTCAGCTTTCGACCGAAAAGTAAAGGAAATACAGCCAAAGGATGCAGAAGAACCAGACATAAACCACAACACATGATGCAGGAATTATGAGAACCCAAAATATTCATGAGCATCACGCTGAATGTGCCAGCAGAAAAAATGGATGGCATGCAAAATCATAAGGAAAAATTCAGCATAAAGGTGGACATGAAGAAACTGTCAGAAATGTAGGAATAAAGACTGTCCTTGACACATCAATAAAGCAACATGGCTAAGAAAAAATATCAGTGAACTTCAAAGCTTGCCTGTAGAAATCCCCAAACCAAAACACAAAGAGAAGAGCAGAATCAAAAACAAAACAAACAGAAACCTAGAGCTGAGAAAGAAGAAAGTCCCAAAGTTAAATAAATCTGTAATTAACTTTCAGGAAAAGGAGAGAGGGCAACCCATTTGGGATTCCTCCTGTCTTCAGGAGCTATTCCTATTCCTCAATAAATTTTTCTATGAGAGGGAGAGAAAGAGAGAAAGAGAGAGAGAGAGGCAAAAGAAATATTGTCAAAGACAATGACAAAACAAGTTTTTTTCAAAGTTGATAAAACTAAAAAACTCATACTTTAGAAGTTTGAAGAACAGTAACCAAGACCAATCAACATTCCAGCAACAAAACAATAAAAACCCCAGACATATCATATTCAGACTGCTGGAAAACAGAAATAGAAAATCTTAAGGGCGGATAGTAAGAAAAGATGTGCTACACACAGAAGAGCAAAGATTAAAATTACAACGAAAGTGAAGCAAGCCTGAGGAATGATATCTTTACAGGACTCAAAGGAATGAAATACTGCTGCCAGTACCCAGTGGGAATATCTTCTAAGAGGGAAAGCGAATTAATTATAAATTACTGACTAGTGGTTGACCTTTACCATGGACCCCTTGCTTAGAAACCATCACTTTGATTCACAGTAGCTTATGCCATGAATTCAGACTAAAGAAAATGTTCCCAGAGAAGAAGAACTTATAACTGCTTTGTCCTCATCATTGCAATACCATGGGGCTCATCCTCTACAAAAGGGGTGTGTGTGTGTGTGTGTGTGTGTGTGTGTGTGTGTGTGTAAAAGTCAGAGGAGAAGCTGATGCAAAAATTTTTAAATAATTATTGTAATAAGCCATGCATGACTGAGACCCACATCCCTTAATCTTCAGAACATGTATAAGTCAACTTCCCCGGTAGACAGTCACACACTCAGACTGCTCATTCCTTATCCTAACCCAGCCTCAGTTTCCCCCCAGCCAGCCTCAGATTCTTTGCATACCTGGTATGACAGCAACTGTGTCACTTTGACCAGGCCACAATGTACCCAGATAGCTGAGCAAACATTACTTCTGGTTTCTCTGTAAGGTGTTTTTGGATGAGATTTACATTGAAATCAGTTGACAGAGTAAAGCAAGCAGTCTACCCTTGTGCAGGCGGCCCCCAGTCAATCAGCCAAAGGCCTCAATACAACAAAATGCTGACCCAGCATTGCTCAGAAAGGAGAGAGTGCTCCTGATGGCCACCTTCCAACAGGGACAGCAGCGCTACCAGCTTCCACACTGGGACATCAGCTCTTCAGACTTTGGACTTGTGAGCTCTGCAGCCACACAGGGCAGTTCCTCATAATAATCTGATAGATGATAGATGATAGATAGATAGATAGATAGATAGATAATAGGCACTTGATTGATATAGATAATTGATGATGCATAGATAATAGATGATAGATAGAGATCCATTGTCAATAGATTGACAGATCCCTCTTCTACTGGAATTTCCCTAAAAACCCTAACACACTTGGGACCTGGACATCACCAGACCCTGAAAGGAGTCTGGAGAAGACTTCCTTCCAGTTAATGTTGCTTTTTACCCACACCCAAAAGAGCCTTGCTCTTATTTCCAAAGACAGCTTAAACATCAATTCTTTTAAAATAAGACAATAAATGTAAAAGAGGATCATTAATATGTTTTACTTTCATTCTAAGTGATTTAGAACTAATTAATGTAAGAAAAGAAAGTGAGACTTCCTTCAAGTCTTAAAATACCAGCTTTATGGAAGAATTACGAAACAGTCATGTAATGGATGATGATGGTAAGAAAAATGATGGTGATAATGATGGGGCTGCCAGGCATGGTGGCACATGCCTGTAATTCCAGCACTCCAGAGGCTGAGGCAGGAGGATTGCCATGAGTTCAAACTCAGCCTGGCCTAAAAAGTGAGTTCAAAACCAGACTGAGATGCAGTGAGACCCTGTCTCAAAACAACAAGATAATATAATTAATAATAATAATGATGATGATGGTGTCATCTCCCTAGTGTAAGAAACTGAAAGACTCAAAAGCCCCAATAAGTATGGGGAAAGGGTTCTGAAGTCCAATAATGCTTTTATTCTTTGATTTGATTGGTTTAAGTGTGTTTTCTACTATTTGACTACAATATGTAAGAAGATAGGAAAAGCTCTTTTGAAGAAAACAGGGGACATTAAGGTAGCCATTGTTGATTTCTTATTGTCTGATTTGAAGACCTGTAATGCTGTCACTCTTTTGTTTTATGTGGTTTTATATTATTTTGTTTTGTTTGAGTTTATTGTGTGTGAATGTATGAACAACCATTTTGAAGAAGGCAAGAGACACTAGGGTAACCATTGTTAATCTCCTGTTGTTATGTTTTGAAGACCTGTATTGCTTACAGTGTTCTGTTCTGAAATGCTTTCTTGTGTTTAACTCTGTTCTGTTTTGTTTGGTTTGGTTTTATTCTCTTTAAAATAAAAAAAATGAAAAGAAAAAAGTAAATAATGATGATGGTGAAACTGGTGGGGGGGCTGACACAGAAGTCTCCATGATATTTTCTTAGGGTTGGTTTGTTTGTATGTTTGCTTGGTATCTGAATGAGTACCAATAGCTCAAAACTGGACAGAACAAATCCCCATAAGTTACAAGGAGCCCATTGCCACTTTTATAACAAATATTCTTGCATGGAGGATTACTCATTCTGTAAAATGTTGATGAGTGAACTTAACAGTGAGGATTAGCTAAGTGTTTATTTTGATAAATTTGTGCAATTGGCTAAGTGATCATTTTATTGTTGATTATTTGAATATTTCAGGGCAACAATCCCAGCCTTACATTTCCACCAGTGTGGAAATACAAACTTTCACTGAAAAGAAGAAATAGCATCTGATTTGTGACAGTTTTTTGTTTTATATAGTCTTTATTGTGATTCAACAAAAGTGGATCAGAATATAAATCTGCATAGTCAACTTTAGCTTTATTTTTAAAGAGAGAAATGCTATGAATGCATGAACATTTTGCTTAGTACGCCAGTTATTTTTACAATATTCACATGCAGGGATAATGGTCAACATACTTATGCCCATTAGTTAAATCAATCATCCTTTCCCACCTCCACATGAAAGAATAAATATAGTAGCATTTGTTTTTTTAAAACTTGCATTCACTCACTGGCTTACCCACTTTCTCATCATCAAGACTAAAGACCAGACACCCACAGTGTAAAGGAGGACAGTTTTTAAGTCCATGGTGGGCTGGCCCCAAGGCAGGAAGGGCCCAGCAGAGGAGAGCTACTCACTCCTATTGGCAAGAAGCAGAGAGAAGGGAGGACCGAGAGAGGGGGATAACCAAGGTGTCATGTCCTCTGGCTGAAGCAGCAGCAAGGAGCTAGCAGTTGGGCTCCGGAGAACTCCACCAACAGAAGACCAGTCCCGGCCCTCACATCCACAGGCCAAGATCAGCTCCATACCCAGCACATATCTGGGATCTGACATGGACACTGTCACAGAACTATAAACACCAGAGGTATTTTACACTTTTATTATCCCTTGTTTGTCTGACTGGCTGTCCTTTTCCGGTCTGGTTGGGTGCCATCTTGTTTTGTATTCAGTGGTTATTTTTGTATTTGGAGTTTCTCTCTCTTTCTCTCTCTCTCTCTCTCTCTCTCTCTCTCTCTCTCTCTCTCTCCTCTTTTTCTCTGGTCTCCATTTCCTTTCTTCTTTTCTTTTTTTAATTCTCTTTCTCTTTCTTCCTTTTTTTCACTGTTTAGGTTTCTTTTTCATTTTCTTCTATTGATCCTCTTTCTCTTTCCTCAACTACTTCTTAAGTAGAAGAAGTGAGTTCAAGTGAGTAATCATTGTCTCTTCCCTTTCTGATTACTCCTTTGCATTCCATTTCATTCTTTCCCTCCTGTGTCCTCCAGTTTCTCAAAACTTGCGTGATCATGCATTGACCTCCAACCTTGACTCTATTGTATGTGACCTCATTCATCACTTCATCCTGTCCCCCACCCATATTAACCACCACCACCCCCAACAGCAGAATGGTCAAATCACTCCACTAAAAGGAAAATCATTGCATAGAAGTGCATGGTATATGTTTGATTTTGTTATATAACTTTAGAGTTTGCTCGTGTGATCAGAGGTAGCAGGTTAAAAGTTACCATAGTTTGGCAGTAGTTAAGCTGTACTTGAAACTATTGTTAATACTAACTATACTACTTTAGCCAGGATGTCATATATGTTATAAACAGTTTTTCTGTATGATAACACTGTGATTTTATGAGGTCATAATCATCACTACAGTCTCAAAGGATTGGGAGCTGAGTCAAATAATAATTTTGCATCTTTTACAAATTAGGAAGGTAGGGTCTTTGGATAGCTATAAAGAACCACCTAAATCTGGAGGACATCCCTGAAGAACAGACATCTCCTAAGGAAGCCTCAATACTAGTGATGAAGCTATATATCATAAGAAATACAAAATTTTAAAAAAAACAGAAAACAGAAAATGACAAGATGCAGAAGCAAAATGTAACCCCAGATCCCCAACCAGGACAACCCAGAAATTCAATGAGATAGATGAAATTGGAAGTCAAACACTGGAACTTTCTGAAATAATAGCAACAAAAGTGAAACAAACAAATGGAAAAGCCTATAGAGAAAATAATCTCTCAGGTACAAAAAGAAATGATGCTTAAAATTAAAGATTTTAGTGTAGATAGAAGTGATGGAAACAAAAACTGTCCAACATAGGAAAAAAATTGAATGCATGAAACAGATTCAAACAAATCCAGGAGATTAAAACCTCTATTGAAAGTGTATGCAACAGATTGAAAGAGAGGATATAATTTCAGATCTTGAAGACAGAATTGCAGCTAGTGATCATGAAAAGAAACATATCTTAAAAATAGCAAGAGATCATGAAAAATGAATCCAACAGCTACAAGATGAAGCAAAGAAGAATAATATAAGATTGATTGGGGTCAATGCGAATGCTAGAGACAGCACAAATGCTATTTTTAAAAAAACTCTTCAAAGAAGTAATGGCAGAAAACCTTTCAAGCATGAATAAAGAATTTCACATACAAGTAAATTAAGTATATGGAACTCTGAACAGCCACAACCAAAATAAAACTACACAAAGACATATAACAATCAAGATTCCAGAAATTCAGCATAAGAACAGAATATTAGAAGCTGTTAGAGAAAAGAAACAGATCATCTATAAAGGAAAGCCCATCAGAATCATGGTAGATTTCTCAACAATCTTCAAGTCAAGAAGAGTTTAGAGTGAAGCATTTCAAATCCTGAAAGAACACAACTTCCAATCCAGATTGATGTACCCTGCAAAACTATCTTTCAAAATTAATGGAGAAATAACATGTTTCCAAGATGAAGAACAACTGAGTAAATTCAACACCACAAAACCAACCTACAAAGAGTACCAAAAGTTTCTTTTAGATGGAGATAAATATGATCACAATTCCAAGAACAATATCAAAAAGAAACCACTAGGCAGGGCAAGTAATTAAACAGAGGGGAAAAGAAGTGAACAAACAGAATGAAAATACTATGACAAAGGTAAGCCAATATATATCAGTTATAGCCATCAATGGAAATGGCCTCAATTCACCAATCAAAAGAAATAGGTTGACAGAATGGATCAAGAAACAGGATCCAACAATGCTCTGTATACAAGAAATACCTTTAACTCAAAATGAAACTTGTACACTAAAAGTCAAAAGATGGAAAACAATCTTCCATGCAACAGGAGCCCAGAAGAGAGCAGCGATAGATATTCTGTTTGAAGACAATGTAAACTTCAAACCAAGAATGATCAAAAGAGATAAAGAAGGTCACTACATACTTGTTAGGGAAAAAATTCAAGAGAAATAGGTAACAATCATAAATATGCATGCACCAAATACAGGAGCACCCAAATATATAAGACATGAAAAACCAAATAAACATAACACAATTGCAATGGGAGCACTTAAAACCCCATTGTCACAAAGAAATAGATCAACTAGACAAAAAATCAGCAAAAAAGTATCAGAACTGAACCAAACCTGTGAACAAATGGACTTAGTACTTGTTTTCAGAGCGTTCCACCCAACATCATCAGAATACACATTCTTCTCAGCTGTACACGGGATGTTCTCCAAAATAGACCATATACTAGCTGACAAAACATGCTTAAGTAAATGCAAAGAAATTGAAATTATCCCATGAATATTATCTGACCATAATGCAATAAAATTGGAGATTAATGGCAAAAGAAACAATAAAAACTCCATAAACACATGGAAATTAAATAACACCCTCCTAAACAACCAGTGGGTCAGAGATGAAATAAAGGAAAAAGTTAAACAATATCTACAACTAAATGAGAATGCAGACACAACATAGCAGAACTTATGGCACTCAGTGAAAGCAGTCCCAAGGAGGAAATTTATAGCAGTGAATTCTCATGTCAGGAAACCAGAACGAGCACAAATAAACAACCTAATGTTGCACCTCAAGCTTCTAGAAAAAGAAGAACAGGGAAAACCCAAAGTCCATACAAGGGAGGAAATTATAAAACTAAGAGCAGAAATTAACATAATGGAGTCCAAGAAAACGAAACAAAAAATTAATGAAGTTTGTTCTTTGAAAGAATAAATAAAATTAGCCAACCTTATAAAAAAAAAACTAAAGAAGACTCAAATTCATACACTGAGGAATAAAAGTGGTGAAATCACTAGAGATACTGTGAAAATTCGGAAGATCACCAATATCTACTTGGAAAATCTACACTCATACGAGGTAAGACACAGAAGAAATGGACAGATTCCTAGACACATATACCAAAGCTGAGTTGAGAAGATGCAAAAGTTCTGAATAACATAATATCAGTTAATGACACTGAAAATGCAATTAAAAACTTGCCAAAAAAGAAAAGCCAGGTCCTGATGGATTCACTGCTGAATTCTACAAGAAATTTAAAGAAGATTTAATGCCAGTATTCCTCAAACTCTTTAATGAAGTTGAAAGGGAAGCAATATTTCTTAACTCATTCCTGAAGATAAGTATTATCCTGATACCAAAACCAGAGAAAGACCCAACCAAAAAAGAGAACCAGGACAAAAACCACATGATCATCTCAATAGTCATATAAAAAGCATTTGACAAAATCCAACAACCATTCATGATTTTAAAAAAAAAACCCTACAGGGTGGGATCATCAGCCCCACCTCCTCCTCCACTGCTGAGACCTCAGGGGTGGTGGGGTCCTCAGCAGGCAGCACCTCCTCCTTCACCCCAGAGACCTTGGGATGGTGGGATCCTCAATCACCACTCCTCCTCACCCCAGAGACCACAGCAGGGCAGGAACCATTGCAATTGTGTTATGTTTATTTGGTTTTTCATGTCTTATATGTTTGGGTGCCCCTGTATTTGGTACATACATGTTTATGACTGTTATCTATTTCTCCTGAATTTTTTCCCTAACAAGTATGTAGTGGCCTTCTTTATCTCTTTTGATCATTCTTGGTTTGAAGTTCACATAGTCTTCAAACAGAATATCTATCCCTGCTTTCTTCTGGGTTTCTGTTGCATGGAACATTGTTTTCTATCTTTGGACTTTTAGTGTATAAGTTTCATTTTTAGTTAAATGTGTTTCTTGTGTACAGCATATTGTTGGATCCTGTTTCTTGATCCATTCTGTCAACCTATTTCTTTTGATTGGTGAATTGAGGCCATTTCCATTGATGGCTATAACTGATATATATTGGCTTACCTTTGTTATGTTATGGTATTTTCCATCAGCAACCCCTTCTACCACCTGCAGAACCCTAATGGACTGCGGGAAACCTCAGTAAACCCTCACCTACACAGAGGACCTCAGCCAGTCTATGACAGTGTGGTGAGTTTCCCCCTCCAGCAGGGGACCTCAGTGGGTGAACAGGAGCAGCAGCAAACCCTCCCCTCCAACTGTAGGACCTTGGTTAACCCAAAAAGAGTGTGGGCAAGTCCTTCTCCAGTATAGACAACACCGGATGGGTTGTAGAGAGAAGTGACAAGGCCTCCTCCATGCCAGAGGAACATGAGAAGGCCTAGGAGACCCCCAGTGACACAGTAAGGTCCCAGCTAAGGCACATACTATAACCAGGTAGATCTGGCAACCTGGAATAGAATAAAGCCACAGTGACAACATTAGTTAGGGGTTGGCATACATCAATACTCCTAGGCTAGTCAGCCTAGGAAGAATATAGGACTCACTCAGTAGACCCTGTAGGAGGAAATCGCAACTGGCCACTCCTCTTCATTGTGGGACCCAGCAATTGGACAAACATCACCCATACAGTGGGACCCTAAGATACAAACCATGATCAGTTGAGACTAGTGGGATGGAAAAGACCAAAATATTAACCCAAGAGGTGAAAATGACAAAATGAAAAAGCAAAATGCAATCTGAAACATCCAGTCCACCAAGAATAAATATAGGAGACATCAAAATAGAGGACAATGCAAGTCATACACCTGAAATTTCTGAAAAGACAGCAAATGAAATAAACAAACAAATCCATGAGGCTATAGATGAAATCATATTAGAAATAATCTGATTAAGAAAGAAATGACAATCTTGATAAAGGAATTGCTCAGCATAGCTAGAGAATATTAAAAAGTACAGGAGCATAGAAAAATGATGAAAACCTTGAATGAACAATTTAGGAAGGAAATAGAATGCATGAAACAACTTCAAAGAGTTATCCAGGAAATAAAAAATTCCACTGAAAGCTGGCAAAACCATTTGAATGAAGCTAAGGATAGACTTTTGGTCCTTGAAGACAGGATCACAGCTAGTGATCATGAAAGAACTTTGAAAAATAATGAGGGAGCATATAAAAATAATTCAACAGCTTCAAGACAGTGCAAAGAGAAGCAGTATAATAGACATCAATGAAAATGCAGGAGTCAACAGAAATAACATAAAAAACTATTCACAGAATTAATAGTGGAAAATCTCTCAAACATGGGGAAAGAATCAGATATACAGATAAGTGAGGCATATAGAAAGCCAAACAGTGATAAGCAAAATAAATCTACACCCAGACATATAATAATTAAGATCTCAGAAATTCTTCATTAAAATGGAATACTAAAAAAGCTGTTAGAGAAAAGACGCAACTCACCTATCAAGGAAAGTCCATTGGAATCATGGCAGACTTTTCAGCACAAACCCTCAAGTTAAGACAATCTTGGAGTGAAGCATTTCAAGTCCTGAAAGAAAACAACTTTCAACCCAGATTGATGTACCCTGAAAAACTTTCTTTCAAAATAGATGGAAAAATAAGATACTTCCATGACAAAGAACAACCAAAGAAATTCATGTCTACCAAACCAACCCTAGAAAGAATACTGAAAAACATACTAGAAAGAGACAAAAATGACCACAATTCCCAGAACAATATCAGAAAGAAAGCAACAGGCAGGGCAAGCAATTAAACAGAGGGGAAAACAAGGGAACCAACAGAAGGAAAATGCCATGACAAAGATAAGCCAATATATATCAGTTATAGCCATCAATGGAAATGGCCTCAATTCACCAATCAAAAGAAACAGGTTGACATAATGGATCAAGAAACAGGATCCAACAATATGCTGTATACAAGAAACACATCTGACTCAAAAGGAAACCCATGGACTAAAAGTCAAGGATGGAAATCAATATTCCATGCCACAGGAACACAGAAAAAAGCAGGGATAGATATTCTGTTTGAAGACTATGTGAACTTCAAGCCAAGAATGATCAAAAGAGATAAAGAAGGCCACTACATACTTGTTAAGGGAAGAATTCAAGAAGAAGAGATAACAATCATAAATATGTATGCACCAAGTATGGGAGCACCCAAATATATAAGACAAATACTAATAGATATGAAAAACTGAATAGGCAATAACACAATTGTAACAGGGGAGCTTAATACCCCATTGTCACAAAGAGATAGATCTACTAGACAAAAAGTCAGCAAAGAAATAACAGAACTGAATCAAACCTGTGAACAAATGGAATTAGTAGACATTTACAGAGTGTTCCACCCAGCAACATCAGAATGCACATTTTTCTCAGTTACACATGGGACTTTCTCTAAAATAGACCATATATTAGCCCATAGAACATGCTTAAGTAAATGCAAAGGAATTGAAATTATCCCAAGCATATTATCTAACCATAGTGCCATAAAATTGGAAATTAATGGCAAAAAAACCTGCATAATACATGAACATTAAATAACAACCTCTTGAACAACCAATAGGTGACAGATGAAATTAAAGAAGAAATTAAACAATACCTAAAATTCAATGAAAATGCAGATACAACATACCGAAACTTGTGGGATGCAATGAAAGTGGTGCTAAGAGGAAAATATATAGCAATAAATCACCACATCAGAAAAACAAAATGAGCACAAATAACCCAATGCTGCACCTCTAGCTTCCAAAAAAAAAAAAGAAGCAAGTCAAGCCCAAAGCTCATAGAAGAGAGGAAATTATAAAGATCAGAGCAGAAATTAATGCAATTGAGACTAAGAAAACAATACAAAGAATTAATGAATCAAAGAGTGGGTTCTTTGAAAGAATGAATAAAATTGACAAACCTTACCAAGAAAAAGAAAGAAAAAACTCAAATTCGTGCAATAAGGAATGAAAAGGGTGAAGTTACTGCAGATTCCATGGAAATTCAGATGATCATGAATACCTATTTTGAAAATCTTTACTCACATAGGATGGAAAACACAGAGGAAATGGACAAATTCCTAGAAACCTATGAATTGTCAAAGCTGAACCAAGAAGACATAACAATTTTGAATAACCCAATATTAGCTACTGAAATTGAAAATGTGATTAAAAATTTACCTACAAAGAAAAGCCCAGATCCTGATGGATTCACAGCTGAATTTTACAAGACATTTAGAGATTTAACACCAATACTTCTCAAACTCTTCAATGAAATTGAAAGGGAAGCAGTCTTTCCTAACTCACTCCTAGATTTAAGTATTACTTTGATACCAAAACCAGAAAAAGACCCAACTAAACAAGAGAACTATAGGTCCATCTCCCTAATGAACATTGATGCAAAGATTTTCAATAAAATACTGGCAAATAGAATCTGGCAAATCATCAAGAAGATTGCACATCATGACCAAGTGGTATTTTTCCAGGAATGCAAGGATGGTTTAACATACATAAATGAATAAATGTAATATACCACATCAGTAGAGTCAAACACATAAATCACATGATCATCTCAATAGATGCAGAAAACGCTTTTGATATAGCCCAACACCCATTCATGAAGAAAACCCTACAGAAACTTGGAATAGACGGCATCTACCTCAATCTGATAAAAGCTATCTATGACAGACCAACAACCAACATTATACTAAATGGACGAAAACTGAAAGCTTTCACTCTAAAATCAAGAACAAGACAAGAATGTCCACCATCACCACTCCTATTCAATATAGTTCTAGAAACATTAGCCAGAGCAATTAGACAAGACAGACAAATAAAAAGAATAAGGATAGGAAAGGAAGAAGTTAAATTACCACTATTTGCAGATGACATGATACTCTACATAAAAGAACCCAAAAAGTCCATCAAAAGACTACTAGAATTAATAAGCAAATTCATCAGTGGAGCTGGATACAAAGTCAACACTCAAAAATCAATAGCATTGTTGTACACAAACAAGAAACTCACTGAGAGAGAAATTACAGAAATAACACCTTTCACAATAGCATCCAAAAAATTGAAATACTTATGAATTGACCTAACAAAGGAGATAAAAGACCTATACATTGAAAACTATAGTACTCTAAAAAAGGAGATTGAAGAGGATGTCAGAAAATGGAAAAATATTACTTGCTCTTAGGAAGTTCCAACATTGCAAAAATGGCCATACTCCCAAAACTGTTATGCGGATTTAATGCAATCCCAATCAAAATACCATTAGCATACCTTACAGACCTAGAGAAAACACTCCCAAAATTCATTTGGAAACAGAAGAGACCTAGAATAGCACAGGCAATCCTGGGCAACAAAAGTAAGGCAGAATGCATCTCAATCCCTGACTTGAAATTATACTACAAAGCTAAACATCAGCATGGGACTGGCAAAAACACAGACCTGAGGATCAATGGAACAGATTAGAAGACACAAACACAACTACAAATACACTCAGCCACCTTATATTTGACAAAAGGGCTAAACATGTTCACTGGAAGAAAGAGAGCCTCTTTAATAAATGGTGCTGGAAAAATTGGCTTTCCATGTGCTGAAGATTGAACCTAGACCCATGTCTATTACCATGCACTAAACCAAAGTCAAAATGGATCAAAGATCTAAATATTAAAATAGAAACACTAAATCTACAGGAAGAGAAAGTAGGTAGAAATGTTGAAGACATAGGGGTAGGCAAAGAGTTCATGAACAAAACACAAACCACATGGGAAGTACTTCAAAGAATCAACAACTGGGATCTCATCTTATTGAAAAGTTTTTGTACTTCAAAAGAAATCACTAGCAGAGTGAAGAGAAAACCCACAGAATGGGAAAGAATTTTAGCCAGCTGTCCCTCAAGAAAAAGGACTTCTATCTAGAACATATAAAGAGCTGAAAACCATCAGGCCCCCCAAATTCAAAGACCCAGCCTGAAAATGGGCATCTGAGATGAACACACACTTCTCAGATGCAGAAATACGAATGGCAAATAAATACATGAAGAAATGTTCAACAGCACTGGTCATTTAAGAAATGCAAATTAAAACAGCACTGAGATTCTATCTCGCTCCAGAAAGAATGGCTGCCATCAAGAAATCAACTGATAACAAATGTTGGTGGGGCTGGGGGAAAAAGGAACACTTCTCTGCTGTTGGTGGGAGTGTAGACTGGTACAGCCACTATGGAAATCAGTATGGAGATTCCTTAAAAAACTAGGATTGGAAGTCCCAGTCAATCCACTGTTTCCCTTCTGGGTATTTGCCCAGAAAAACTGAAAATGTCATGCCACAGCAATATATGTGCACCCGTGTTTATAGAAGCATAATTTGTAATAGCTAAATCTTGGAAACAACCCAAATGCCCATCAACCACAGAATGGATAAAAAGATGTAGTATTTTTGTACAATGGAATACTACTCAGCTATAAAAAAGATAATCTTGAGGTTTTTAATAGGTAAATGAAGGCAATTTGAGACTATACTCATAAGTGAAATAAATCAGACTCACATTTTTAAATATTGTATTGTCTCCCTAGTGTAAAAAAATATATAATAATAGTAATAACTGAAAGAGTAATAAGATCCAAAATGTACAATAGATATTGTAATAATTAAAGGGAAAGAAAGTGCTCAAAAGGAAAGAACAACTGGGATGGGGAAAGGAGAAATGGAAGAAAGTAAAAGATTATATGTGTGTACGTTTACAGATATAACTGTATGTATGTATATGTGTGCAAGATAGATAATTATACTACTAATCTCTGTTAATTCATCAAAAGGAACAGTTTGTGCTGTCATTGTTTGATTATTTAATCATTTTTTATGCCTGGATCTTGTAACCTGAACAACTACTTCTGACATAACAATAAGGAATGTATTAACTAGTGTTGATTTCTTACTGTTGTGTTGTTTTGTTTTGTGAAATTCTGTATCATTTCTATCCTTTTTTCTGTTTTACTTTTTAAAATTAAAAATAAAACCCTACAGAAAATTGGAATAGATGGTCTTTACCTCAATCTGATAAAAGTCATCTATGACAAACCAATAGCCAACCTCATACTAAATGGACAAAAACTGAAAACTTTCACTCTAAAATCAGGAACAACACAAGGATATCTACTATCACCATTGCTATTCAATACAGTTCTGGAAACATTAGCCAGTGTAATTAGACAAGAGAGAGAGAAATAATGTGTGTGGGAAACCACAGAGATGACTGTCCTTGAAAAGATGAGCACCTATCTCTATTTTGGATAAACTTGGCCTTATCTCCATGTATTGATACGAACAGAGCTGGCTAGGTTATCTCTTTATCCCTTCAATTGGCTTTAAGCAATGCAAACTGGGCTGGCTGAGGAACTGATGTATAATCTCTAAGGCAAAGTGACAGGTCAGTGTGACCCCACCCAGTGACTCCCCAAATACGTGGTTGAGCCGAGCGGGATAGAGAGCCATGCTTCACATGGTCAGCTGGAACTGAGCCTCGAGAAAGAGGCTGTGACTTCCCAGGGCTAAAAGATCGTACATCAGAACTGAAGCACTGACCTCAAATTATTAGATATTATCTCAATCGTTATGCAGATTGCTCTCCCTCTGCATTTCTTACCCTCTGCGTATCACAGAGATGATCTTAGACCTACCTAGCCCAGTTCATGGTGGTCACGGTAGTCACGTATTTCCTGCCACTCATTCCCAAGCCACAACTCTCATGGAGGATCAATAAACCCTGGGAAGGGTTCTGGGTAGAGGCCTTTGTTCCAGTGAGCCACCATCTTGGCTGGACTTAGGACCCCTTGGCTCCCCACAACTATATATATGTCTTGGTGTTTTTCTTCTCGCCATGGGTTGCACTGGAAATGGTAGATTGGAATTAACTGCTTGGAATTCCAATAACTTCTCCATGGGATTATAGTTATAAACCTTCCTGAATCAAAGTGAGGATGGGAAAGGGTTCTCTATAATAAGGACAGAAAAGGTAGAAGTTAAACTAACATTATTTGTAGCTGATATGATATTCTACATAGAAGACCCCAAAAACTCCACCAAAAGACTACTAGAGTTAATAAACAAATTCAGCAGCATAACTGCATATGAAGTCAATACTCAAAAATCAATAGCATTGTTGTACACAAACAACAAACTCACTAAGGGAGAAATTAGGGAAACCACATCCGTCACAATAGCATCCAAAAAATGAAATACTTAGGAATCAATCTAATAAGGGAAGTAAAGGATCTATATATTGAAAATTACAGTACTCTGAAAAAGGAGATTGAAAAGAAAATCAGAAAATGGAAAGATATCCACTGCTCATGGATAGGATAGAAACAACGTTGTGAAAATGGCCATATTCACAAAACTGTTATACAGATTTAATGCAATTCCAGTCAAAATACCATCAACGCACCTCACAGAACTAGAGAAAACATTCCTAAAATTCATCTAGAAAGACAAGAGACCTAGAATAGCAAAGGCAATCCTGAGCAACAAAGGCAAGGCAGGAGGCAATGTAATCCCTGACTTGAAATTATTATTATTTTTTTATTTTGAAAAGAATACAACCAAACAAAACAAAGCAGAGTAACCTGACTTGAAATTATATACAAAGATACTGTGATAAAATCACTGGTGAAACACAGACCTGAGGCCCAGTGGAACAGATTAGAAGATGCAGGCACAACTACAGAGACACTCAGCCACCTTATCTGTGACAAAGGGGCCAACCATGTTCACTGAAAGAAAGATAGCCTCTTTAATAAATGGTGCTGGAAAAACTGGCTCTCTACATGCCAAAGACTAAAACTAGACTCATGTCTATCACCATGAACTAAACTAAATTTAAAATGGATCAAAGATCTAAATATTAGAACAGAAACACTAAATCTACTGGAAGAGAAAGTAGGTAGAAATCTTGAAGACATAAGGATAGACAGAGACTTCATGAACAAAACCCAAACAGCATGGTAAACACTGAATCAATAATTGGGATTTCACCTTATTAAAAAGCTTTATTAAAAATCAAAAGAAATCACCAATAGAGTGAAAAGAAAACCCACAGAGTGGGAAAAAAAATTGGTCAACTGTCCCTCAGACAATGGACTTATATGTGGAACATATAAAGAATTGAAAAAATCAGACCTCCCAAATTCAAAGACACAATTCAAAAATGGGCATCTGAGATGAACACACACTTCTCAGATAAAGAAATACAGATAGCAAATATATGAAAAAATGATCACCATCATTGGTCATCTGAGAAATGTAAATAAAAGCACTGAGATTCCAGCATACCCAAGAAAGAAAGGCTATCATCAAGAAATCAACCAATAACAAATCCTGGAGGGGCTGCAGGGAAAAAAGAACCCTTCTCCATTTTTGATCGGACTGTGGACTGGTGGAACCACTGTGGAAATCAGTGTAGGATTCCTCCAAAAACTAGGACTAACAGTCTCATTTGACCTAGCTATTCCCTTTTGGATATTTTCCCAGAATTAAAAACATCATTCCACAGCTATATATGTGCACCCATGTTTATAGCAGCACAATTTATAATGACTAAATCTTGGAAACAACCCAAATGCCGATCAACCAAGGAATAGATTTTAAAAAGGAGCTATTTTCATTCAATGGTGTACTACTCAGCTATAAAGAAGGATAAACTTGACCCTTTTATAGGAAAATGGATGCAACTTGAGACCATACTCATAAGTGAAACAAATCAGACTCATGTGTGTAAATATAGTATTGTCTACCTAATGTAACAAGCTGAAAGACTAAGATTCAAAATGTACAACAGATACTGTGAAATGGGAAGAAACTTCAAAACAAAGGATGGGGAAAGGAGAAAAAAGGAAGGGAAAAGAAAAATAAATAAATGTGTGTGTGTGTGTGTGTGTGTATACACAAAATAGTTAAGATATACTACTAATTGCTATTGATTCATTGAAAAGAAAGGTTTGTGCCCATATTGTTTGATCAATTTTTCATGCCTATATCTTGTAACATGTACAAAAACTTTGAAGATAACCATACGCAATGTGCCAACCATTGTTACTCTCCTACAATCTTGTTTTGAAATTTTGTGCCATCGCTTTTATTAGTGTTTTTCCTTTAAAATAAATAACTAAATGTACCAATAAAATTAATTAATTTTATAAAAGCCCATCCTTTTTCCAAGTCTCACAATTTCCCTTGTGTTATTTTGTTTATTTGCTTTTCTCCCTATTTTTCTATCACAATAAAACCATCAAAATGAAAAGTAACACAACTTGGCTTTTTTAGAGGCACAGAAGGAAAGGACAGTTGGAAAGAATCCATTCATCACCTCTTTACTCCATCTGGAGTCTCTTACTCTTCCTATGATTACAATGCAAATCTCAGGTTTCCGTGGGAGTTATGGAAATTCCTTATTCCTTTGTGTCTTCTCAGGACCTTTCATTCCATGACAAGAAATCAATCAGGAAATGCATCTGACCAGTCAGGTCCCGCTCACAGGGAAGCCTTTCCCAGTGTCAGCTTGCATTTCACCATCTGTGGAAATCACATTCCTCTTTGTCCTTGGAAGGTGCTGCTTACATCACAGGAGACCAGGGTATGGCTGCTGTGTCCTCTCCAGGCCTCCAGTCAGAACTCCTTGTGGCCGTCACGATGGCACCGATGCATAAGCAAAGCCTCCGCAGTTGCTGGCCTGGGTCTGAATCCAGGACCAGTTTGGGTCACAGGCACACCCCTGGGGTCCCCCTCCAGCAGCAGGGGAAGGAAGGAAGCAAGCAGAGGGCTGTGCTTCTGCTGGCTGGAACAGAACAAAGGAAGCAGGCAGTGATAGGCCTGTCCCCCAAGGCACAGCCCCCTGCCCTCCCTGCACCCCACCACAAGGGTCAATTCCCCGGGGTCCAAGCCTGGGGAGAGGAGCCGCTGGGTTCTCAGAGGAGAAGCTGGCTTGAGACCAGGCCATGTCTGAGGGACAAACACACACATGCATGCACACACACTCACTTGCACACACATGCATGCTTGCACACACATGCTGGCGCACACACCGCCCTCGGCCTAGGAAAGCGTGCCCTGGGTTGCTCAGAAGGTGATGGCCTGACCAGACTCCTGTCCTGGGAAGGCTCAAGGTCAAGCACACATGGGCAGCACTGTGTCCTCTTTGTTGTGTCCTCCACTGTCACCCTCAACCCAAAATGTCTTCAGAGGCCTCAGGACAGAGGCCAAGGAGGTGCTCAGTGGCATTGAGCTCGAGGCGAGAGAGACAGGTGCCCGAACAGAAGACATGGTGCAGAGGGAACGCTACTGCATGAGCTCGTGAGAGCCAGAGAGATGCAGAAACGCCAGGTTTCTCCAAAAGACAGGGAGCACCATCCACAGAGGGGAGAGAGGACTAAACCTCCCACATGGAGCACGCAGGATCTGGGTGCACCACACAGGACGCTGAAGAAATGTTTCTGACGCTGTCCTGTGAGCCAGTTCTGAAACAAGGCCCTGTGCTTAACCCCTGTAAGAGACTGGGAGGATGCACCGTCTGGCAGGTGAAGGCTGGGGTTGGGCAGCGCTGAGCACAAAGCGCCCTGCAATGGCAGAGGACTGGGGATGGTGTTCCACATCCGCACAGTGCGGTGTGGCAGCCCCAGCCCCAGCTGGCTGCTTAACACATAAAATGTGCCCGGTATAATTAAGGCCAG
>RJWT010007668.1:0-27336 GCA_004365215.1 Cuniculus paca | reverse complement strand
TCTCACTATGTCGTTCAGGCTGGCCTTGAGCTCACTTTGTAGCCCAGGCTGGTCTCGAACTCACAATGATCCTCCTGTCTCAGCCTCCCGAGTGCTGGGATTACAGGCGTGAGCCACCACACCCAGCCTCAGGCCTCATATTTTCAAATGAAGGATCTGTGTTAAAAATTTAAGATAAGAAGCATTTTATTTCTCTTTTTAAAATTTTTCTTTCCATAGGATTGCTTTAAGATTTTTGAAATCCCACTGAGAATAGTTTTAAATTGCTCATATATATATATATGTATATATATATATACATATATATATATATATATACAATCACTCCATCGTTGGCTATAAAGTTTGTACCTGGCACACAAATACTCATCATCATTTTTGTTGAATTGTTTTTTGGAGAGTAGCGTATACATTACCAGACTTTGCACTTGAAAGTTAGTAACCTGAATGACTTTTCATTCTCCTTTACCCTTCAACTACAGTATACCCCCGCCGCATGAAGTTGCGATTCAGAGTTTGTACGCCAGCTCAGTCCTTTGCGGATTTTTCCTTAGACTCTAACAAATAATTTTTCGTGGAAACCTCTGCAATTTCGCGGAAACCGCAAATATCCTCCACATTTGGAGGGGTGTTGTAACTAGCCGGTCCGAGAGCATTATTTAGTCCTCCTTGCTGCTGATTGGACACTGCCCTGTAATCTATCTCTATAGATGCACCAGCATTCCGTATCATAACAGGTTGCTGCGCTGCGTGTCTATCTCCAGTGTTCTTGGTTTTGTTCTTAAAGTCCTGAAGATTCCTAAGATGCCGCCAAAATGCCCCGCACCTTCTAAGGCTTTATTAATACAGTATTTTATTAAATTAAATTACATAACTGCAGGAGACATAGCATGTTTAGGGTTTAGACTATAAAAATAGACATTTATAGACATATTTCTAACCATATCTGAAATTTGAGGTTTTTCACAATTCACAGGTGCTTTAGGAATGTAACCCCACGAATTTCAGTGTCACTGTATTTTCAAACTAAGCTAGTTTTTATTAATACCAACCTCTAGAAGTCAGTATAACCCAGTATATAATATTCAACTTTGCGGTCATTGAAGTATAAACTTCCAAGCGCTTCTTTTCCTTGTGGACTTTTCCTTTGTATACAGAGTCCATAATCATAGCAGAATATTTATAGGCACAGATTATGGATGGTAATTGAGAGCTTATATGTTTAATTTTCATTCCTAAGGAGAAAGGGGGGGAAAACTGATACGAGAAACCTGGGCATTAAGAAGTGAGATGCAACTTGGCCTCATTTTCATTGTCTGAGTGATTTTCTACATTTCCCCCAAATAAGTTAGAAATAATGGCAGATTCTCCCAGTGCTTCAACATTCTAGTAACTGTTATTAACTTTTTAGGTCAATGTTATGGTTTATATATAGGCGGCCCCTCATGAGCCTCATGTAGTCATGGAAGTGGCTGAATCTAGCCTTTGTGATTGACTCGTTGCCTAGTGCTGGGATTGGCTGTGTGAGTTCTGCACCCGCCCAGAGGTGGAGCCAACATACAACGTAAGGTTGGATGGGGGTGGATTCTTCTTTTTTTGCCCGGTTGGCTCTTGCCACTTGCAGCGGCCATGACTGGCTGCCCCTCAGCCAGGCCATACTGCCTTGGAACCAGCTGAGTATGGACTGAAACCCCCAAAACTGTAAGAAATAAACCTCTCCTTCCGTCACTTTGGGCGTCAGGTATTTTGTCTCAACAAGGAGAGAAAAGTAACCAAGATAGTCAATAAACTTTTTAAAACACTAAAAGGTACTAATGATATTTTCCTCAAAAGCTCACAGGATATACAAGGGGTGAGAGCACTGAGAAAATTTAAGAATTATGAATATCTTTCCAAAAGATTTACTTATAAATTAAACAGCTAAACAAATTTCCCTACTAGAAAAAAATTATATAACTTCTAGACAGATTAACCACTTACCAGTACAATTATTGAAATACAGAATGACAAAAAAATTGCATATTTTTTCATTAATTTTTGTAAAATAATGTAACAGGAAATATAAAAATGATTTTTCAAATTTACCCAATACAAGAATTTACTGATTGAAATGACACCTTCAGAGCGATGGTCAGTTGCGTCAGTACGTAAACAAATATGCTGCCTGAGTGATGCTCAGGCAAAACTGATAGGTGGTTAAATGAAATCAAATGAAGCTAGGCATGGTGGTGTGTGGCCATAATCCCAGCACTCAGGAGGCTGAGGGAGGAGGACCTCTGTGAGTTTGAGGCTGGCTTGAGCTACATAGTGAGTTACAGGTCAGCCTGGACTACATAGCAAGACCCTGTCTTAACAACAAACAAAACCAAAGAAAGACAAAAAATAAGTAAGTAAAAATGTGTCTAAGAGAGCTACCTACTCATTGTGTAAAGAGAAAGAAACATCTCAGAAAAGCCAAACACAAGGCATAACCTTCCCAGGAATGATTTGCTAGTCTATGAACTATGAGTTTATTGTTTTCCCAAGACATAATTGCTAAGAACTAGGTTCTGAATTGTTTAATGAAGTTTGTCTTTAACAATTAAAGTTCTTCAGTTTTTAATTCTCAAGTCAGAAATGCTAAAACTAATCTTACCCCAATTCTTCGGTTACTGCATTTCATAGCACATGTAGAAAACTCTACAAAGAGAAAAAAAAAAAAACAATAGTTGGATATTCTTAGTACCTAAGTAAGCACATTCTTAAACCAGAGTTTGAGGATGGAGTAATGTAAATATTAAAGTTTGAGAGAAAGTAGTAGAAATTAAAAGTTTTTTCCTGTGTAATCTACATGGAAGCTGGTATAGAAAGCTTCAGGCTTCTGCCACCAGGAGGAGTTGCTGTTTTATGCAGTAGTTTCCCCTTATCCACAGTTTTGCTTTGCATAATTTCTGTGGTCTAAAAACACTAAATGGAAAATTCCATAAATAAACAGTTCATAGGCACTAATTCATGTGCCATTTTGAGAAGCATGATGAAATCTCTCAACACCCTGCTCTGTCCCATCAGGATATGAATCATCTTTCTTTTACCATCTACACTGTATATACCACCCACCCATTAGTCACCCTCTAGCTCACTCTCTATTTTATTTTATTCTATTTTATTTTATTTTGTTTTATTTTATTTTTTTGTGGCACTGAGGTTGAACTCACAACCTCGCACTTGCCAGGCAGGTGCTTAGGCCACTGAGCTAAATCCCTGGCCCTTGTCTTTTGAGACAGGGTCTCACTATGCCATTCAGGCTGGCCTTACGCTCACTTTGTAGCCCAGGCTGATCTCAAACTAGCAATGATCCTCCTGTCTCAGCCTCCCAAGTGCTGGGATTACAGGCGTGTGCCACCAGGCCCAACTTCTCTCTTATTTTGAAGAGAAAAAAACAATGAAACAAAATTTCATAACAAGATAATAGGAGAGTGACAATGGTGAATACATTGCATGTTATCTTCAAAGTAGTTGCTCAGTGTACAAGATATAGGCATGAAAAACTGACCAAACAATATTAGTACAAACCTTTCTTTTCAATGAACTAAGAGAAATTAGTAGTATAACTGTCTTAACTGTCTTGTGTATGTATATGTAAATTTTTTCCTTTTCCCTTCTTTTCTCCTTCCCCTCACCCAGTTTCTCTCTCCTTTTGAACAGTTTCTTCCCATTTCACAATATGTATTGTACATTTTGAACTCTGGCTATCTCTGTTGTCAGGTTCGCCGTCATAGTATCACAGTAGTTGTTTTCACATGACCTCATGTAAGAGACTAAAGCTACATCACTATGCCTATGTCATTCATTTCACCATATTTTGTCGCACTGGCGTTGTATCACCTCACATCATCACAAGAACAAGAAGGGTGAGTGGAGGGCAATATGATGTTGAGAGAGAGAAATCACATTCACAGCCTTAAACAAAAAAAGGACTAACTGGGCATGGTGGTGCATACTTAATGTAATCCCAGCACTGAGGAGGCTGAGGCAAAAGGATCAACAGGAGTTGTAGGTCAGCCTGGAGTAAATAGTGACATATTTTTTATATTATTATAATTGTTCCATTGTTGCTAATCTCTTACTATGCCTAACTCATAAATTAAACATTATCATTGATATATATGTGTAGGAAGAAACATGGACTATTTAGGAGTCAGTACTATCAGGGCTTTCAATCATGTACTGGGGAACTTGAAATAGAACCTCTGTGAATAAGAGCAAGCTACTGTATTTATAGCTATTTCTGACAGGATACATGAGATCTCTGGGTCAGAGAACAGACTATTGCTTACTGACAGAGCACCAGATCAGTTCCCCACATCCCAGATCTTCACAGGATGACGTGATGAGAGCCAGATGTTTACATGGTGAGTTTGCACCATAGGAGGGACCTTGAAACTATGTGTCTCAGGTGACATTATAGAATGGTTGGAACCTTTGCCCATTTTTCCCTCCAAAGTGAGACCTTTATGATGAAATGTAAGCAAACACCTCAAGGACAAAGGAAGAAGATGTTTCTGAGCTTGATTGCCCTAGGATGTAAGCTAATAGTTCCTAAAGAAACGAGTCTCTAAATGTCTCTAGAGTTGACACAGACTCTGTAACTTCCAAGGCCTGTGTGCCATTCAATCATCTTTGAACTTAGTTTTCTAGGGCTTTTTGCTCGGAAGGCCTGGACTGTACTGAAATGTGAAAATATTCATGTGTAATTGTCTCCCAACGGTTGTTTGGGTTAGATCATAAATTCTGGACAGTGACGTAGGGAAGAAGAGTGTGGAATTTACTAGGAAAGATAAGTAATAGAAAACCTAGAAGTTGTTCTTTTCTTACTAAAAAGTCAGATTGGTTCCCCAAATCCTATCCACCAGTACAGCCTAAGGCTGAAGTCTCCAATGTCTCCAAAGTCAAAACAAGTTATATAAATGGACATAAGTGGGACGATGGTGAATTGAGGTCATGTGCCCGAACTAGACTGGTGTCATTGTCTAGTTGTAAATGAAATCCAAACCAGATGGGTAACTCAGCACTGTTAGATCTTCCAATGACAAAAGATACCAGAGATCTGCAGATTTTATGTGAAATGCTCCTCCCAGTGTTTTGGGATTTGTTTGTTTGTTTATTTGTTTGTTTTTGGTACCAGGGATCAAACTCACAATCTCGTGTTTGCCAGGCAGGCGCTTACACCGCTGAGCTAAATCCCCTGCTTAAATTCATATTTTAAAGTTAGTGAGGAAATCTCAGACTTATATAACATTTCCAATCCAGTTTTTCTTTTTTATTTTGTTTTGTTTTTTGTTTTTTTTTTTGGTCTTTTTGAGACAGGATTTTGCTATGCAGTTCAGGCTGGCCTTGAACTCATTATGTAGCCCAGGCTGGCCACGAACTCGCAGTGATCCTCCTGCCTCAACCTCCCGAGGGCTGGGATTATAGGCATGCACCACTACACTTGGCTCCATCCAGTATTTTTAGGCAACAAAAACATCAGTATGGTCAAATGTTAACTCATTTCACTTTTGTTTAATAACTAATATTTATACAGTGTTCCTGAATAGACATAAAAACTTCTTGTCATTGTTTTGTTTCTAAAAGAAAACACCATTTAATAAATTATATCATAGCCCCAGAAGTATGCTGGGGAAGTATAAAAGGTTAGGGGCAAAAAGAGCTTCAGGTTAGTCCCATTTTTTGATGTGTACTGAGCCACCATTCTTTCCTGTAAGATTATGATTTTTATTGTAATTGGTTTAGTTTTAAGATGGAAACATATTTACAAAGTATTCTTAATATAGATTGTTCAATTTGCCCCAAGATTATGTATTGTAACTGGAATGAAGCAGCATTTCCAGTTGGCATATGGATCTATGGGTGGCAAGATATTCCTTTAATAAAGCTTGTGACTATTAAACAAGCAGTTGATGGCAACGAGAAAACTATTGACAAAGTACAACCGGGAACTATTCATCTCAATATATGCAAGAATCTGTACTGTAAGTAAAAGAATGAATACCTGAAGCAATACAAATAGTAACCAGGGACCAAGAAAACAGACAATGAGCTGGGGCAAGAGTATTTTTTTAGAGTTTACAATGTAACTAGGGAAGGATAAAGAAGGAAAATATAAAATAGTCACATTCATATAGGAAGTTATTCGAATAGCCCGTGCCAAAGTAGTAACTTCTGACCAACAAGTAATAAAAGCCATAAATAAAATTATCATCACAGAAAGTGACAAGCTGTAACTCTGAATGCTGACATAGACAGGACATTGATAAGAATAAATATTCTGTGCCTTCAGGCTTTGATAGATAGCTGAATTTCCCAAAACATTAGGAAGGACTGAGATCCAAATTAAAATTACTGCAAAGAAATAAAACAAGTTTTGACATTTAGATGAAAGCTTGGTGAGTTTAGAGAAATTTAGGCACTAATCTAGACAAAAATATTAAGATAAGGAAAATGCAAAAAGCCATAAGTAAAGGAAATAATTTGAGCAAATAGGCAGATACAGTATTTATTAAACCTAATACCTAAAAGTACAAAATCCCTGAAGTAGGATATAATAGAAATGTTTACCAAAAATTTAAAAATCAACAAATGCTAATGAAACACAAAAACAGTCCATAAAATCTTAATAGCTGTTTTTTCTTCTTACTCTCAATGTGAGGATATTTAATAATATTTTCCCAAGTACAATCAAGGACAACAGACAAAAAGTACCTAGAGGCTGATCTGTTTGATGTAACTGATACTGAAAAGACCAGTTGTCTGAAGGAAAAGGTGTCATATTTTTAGTTACATTTCAAGAAGACCTGCTGAAATATACGTGATGAAACACAACTTCACCTTTTTTTCCATCTTCTCCAGAGAGCCTTCCTGATCAGTGATCCTATTTAATTTTGGTTTTGCTGCCTTCAATTATGCCACTGTTGGTTCCTCGCATTTCATTTGCTACACCAAGAGCAAATGCTATGTAAGCTATCCTTTGCAGGTGTGGGTTTTCTCTGGGGTTTGAGCAGCGGCCCTCACCCAAGCTGCTGGCACTCGCAGGGCTCTGGGCTGCAGCTTCTTCCAGAGGCCTTGGGAATGCAGAGGCTGCCTGCAGGAACCCCTGCCCCATCACCACCACCAGGCAGCTAGAGCTCCTTTTCCAGTTCTTCATGCATTTATTCAACAGATTCTTATTGAGTACTTGCTGACTGGGGCTAATATTGTCTCAAATGATGATATATATAGACTGTGTATAACAAAGGCAAAAATCTTCGCTCTCACAGTTTCCTCTTCAAAGATTGAGATTTTCTGTTGAAAATGTAGTAGAAGCTAATCCAGAAATACAACTGTACATCATTTATAATACATAGGAATACTTCTTGAGTTTAAAAAAATCTTTGAGATATTATAAATATTTATATAAATATTATATAGTATTGGTCAGGAATCATGTGGAATAGAAAGGTACTCTGAAAGATTTCTGGTAGAGTAAGATATTTCTGGTAGATTAAGTCAGAAATATGCACTGAAAGCCTTTTAAAATGTGTAGAGTTGCAATTAAGCATGTCAGATTGAGTAAATAAGCTTTTCTCCACTCTCTGTCACTAAAATGACAGTGAGGAATTTTAAAAGGTGTAAATAAGGACACACACACACATAAATGGGATAAAATAAAACAGCAGATGAGCGATGTCAACATTTTCAATGGTGAAAACTGTATGGGTGAATAGTTGATTTAGTTGTCAGCTTTCCCTGTCTGACCAATGCTTGTAGGAAGAAAACTTAACTAGAGAAAAAACCCTAGAAAGGAGCAGGAGAGTGAAGTACATCAGACACTCAAGTTTAAATGTCATATAGTATCTCTCAAGTAAGGCAAAGCACCAAGAGCACAATATAGGATGGATAGAAGGAGACAAGGGAATGGAGCTCTTGCAAATGGAGAGATCCTGGAGAGAGGGAGAGAGGAGAGAGAAGAGGGAAAGGAGAAGTGGAAATAAGTAGAATAAAGATATGCCATATACCGGAACCTAATAACCTCAATGAATGTGAACATTTTATGTCATATACATGAGCTAAGATTAATGATATCAACAAGAATGAAAATGGGGAGAGGAGATTTAGAGCAGGAGGGAGGGAGGAGGGAGGGAGAAGAAAGGGAGATGGGAGAAGAGGGAATTTAAAAAAGAACCAAGCTGTATTCCATGCATGTACCCACTCCCCAAGATGATTGTAAACTGCGTGTACTGCAAACATGTACAGAGAAGATGAAGGAGCAAGAATTGAAGATAACAGGTACCTCTGAAGACAGGAATACAGGCCAGAAGGAAACAAAACAGATGCTCATAACTGTGTAAGAAGTGGATTCCAGATTCCTGCCCCATTAGTCAGGAATTGCTCATCTCCTTTCCTGGGAGATAGCTGTCAGTTTACTTTGGAGGGCTTTAAAAAAAAAAGATGTTAAGGCTCAAGGTATAACTGGGAGCAGAAATATGGTACTGTGATAAAAATAAAAGTATTCAGTAATGATCTATATGCTGAAATATAAAGCCAGTATTCAGTGCCAAGGATATTGGCTTCCAGCCTTATAAACTACAAGCAAGAACTTGGATTATCCTTCTCTAGGGAAAATTAGCCTAGGGAAAAGGTCTATCTATGCACACTTAAACTTGTGGAACACTTCAACCAATCTTTCAGGTCTCAGCACATTCAACTCCTTTGAGCCCATTCAGCCAACCCGCTCACACACATAGACCTTTTTAGTGCCACTCTCCTACATACAAGTAAGTTACCAAAGATCAATTAATGCATAAGAAAATTCTCTATCAAGAAAATACAGAGAAAAAAAGAAAACAGCTCAAAAAAATTAGAGACAACAAAAATTATCACGAGTATGCCCCATGCACTTTTTCTCACTGGAAAATGTACCCCATTAAATAAGGAAGGAAGCAAAGAAAGAGGGAGCCACATATCCAGTATCCCAGAATTCAACATACCACAAAGGCAAGAGAATTCCCGGATGTTGGCAAAGGGACAGATGGTCAGTAGGTCCAAAGAGCAGACATTGCAGGGTGTAACAGGACAGAAGGTTCCAGAGGCAATGTCCTCAAAATAAATGGAAGAAACAGATCACTTGCCATGTAACCCCCAGTATTGAGAGGAGGGTTGTAGGTCTATTGGACAGGATGGGGATGCATTAATGGTAGATTTACACAAAGTAAACAAATGATGAAATGAAGTAGTTAGTAAAATCAGGATAAATGCAGTGTCTCAAAAAATATATTAGGATTCAGCTACAAGTATTTTACCTGATCATAATATTGAAGATACTGTACTAACTTAAATATAAAGATTGGGAACCGAGCGTGGTGGGACACACCTATAATACCAACACTCTGGAGGCTGAGCAGAAGGATTGTTGCAAGTTTGAGGCCAGCCTGGACCACATAGTGAGTTCAAGACCAGCCTCAACTAGACAATGAGATCTTGTCTCATAAAACAAAACAAAACAACAAAAAGAATTGGGAAAATTATTTATGTGTGGTAGAATAATATGAAAGTTAAATCCTAATATATCTAATAGATAATATATAAACTGAACAATCAAGAAATATTATAAACATGAAATGCAGAAATATGGAAGCATACTCTAGAAGAAACAGTAGTGTTATCTGTACTTATTCTTATTTTTGCTCATCTATATTTCTGAATTTTTCTTAACATATATAGACTGTCCATATATGTCTATAATTTTTAAAATTACATTTAGACCAAAAAGGCAAACAAATTCTTGTTTGGAAAACCCAAGCTGACACTTTCAGACAAGACTGTCACACCTATGAAATGGCCCCAGGATAAATTAATGACCTCATTAAGGTTCTTCTTGCCTGGTGTGTACTTGTTACATCTTCAGGATTCCCTGTGGTATGGCTAGGACAGGAGTTTCCATGGGTCTTCAATTCATTATCTCTATCCAAGCGTCTCTCTAGGTTGTGCCTGTACCCACTGTCCTTCCTTTTTTCTGAATCCATCTTCACTGAGACTCAATATGCTTATTCTTTTTTTTTTTTCTCTCAGAACTAAAGTAGAACTCAGATAGAAGGTTGGAACTCTGCACATAGCTAGTATGGTGGTTAAGCACACAGGCTTCAGAGACAAATGGCTCATGTTTAAACTCACTGTGTAATAAAGACTGGCCTTGATCTCCTGGGGTTCCTCTTGCCTCAGCCTCTGGCTGGTATTATAGGCATATTATAGGCATATGTCACTATGCCTAGCAGTTTCCTAATTTCTTAAACTTGGAATATTATCAGTGGATATTTGTGCCTTGCAATAGTAGATCTTAAAGAAATAGTTACTATTGCTGTTATTAATTCAGTATGAATTTTTAAAGTACTTCTGTAGGTGCAATGATTCTTACCCTTATAATCTGGTGAACACAGGTACATAAACAGTAACATAAATAGGGTGTTATGTTGAAGACTAGGTCTGGATCCTATGGGAGTTCAAAACAGTGGCAATTTGCCCATTCATGGGAAGGTTCAGGAAGATTTCTCAGAGAAGTGCTATCTAAGGTGAGACCCAAAGGACTGCAAAATGTTCCAGCAGAAAGAACAGCATTTGTTCAAGGAACGGAAGGCAGTTAGTAGCGCTGTTTGTGAGACAGGTGGAAGAGTGGCAAATGCGAGGCTGCTGAGAGTTAGGAGCCAACTTTGTAGATTTCAAGGAATAAGACTCTGGGTCAACTTTATAGTCCAGATTTGATGTTAATCCCTTTACATGCAGCTTATCAAGTCACCACATCAATATTTGCTAAGTGAAATAAGCTAAACATGAAAGGACAAGTACTGTACACTTCTAATATGAAAGACCTAGAATGGTCAAATTCATATTGAAAAAACAAACAGAACAGTGGTTACTGGGAGTTTCAAGAAAGAGAGGGAGAGGGAGTTGTTTTTTAACGGGCACAGAATCTCAGTTTTGCAAGATGAACATGTCCTGAGGATGGGTGGTGGTTGCATAACAATGCAAATATACTTAATTCTACTTGAATTGTACACTTGAAAGAGGTTAAATGGCAAATTTTATGTATACCTTACCACAAAAAAATTTTTTTAATTTAAAGCACTGTTTATTTAAAATTCATTTAAACTGTATCTTTTTCTAGAAATCACATAATTATTCTATTTTTCCTTTGTTTACAAAGATGCCTGAAATCTGGAGTTCAATACCCCTCATTGCGATGAGCAATGAATGCTACATGTTGGGTTATAAGGTTGTCCTAGTGGTTTAGGCTGAAAGGTTCAGAACAGTGACAAGCAAATACCAGGAACTTCCCACTGTGAGAAAGGGCTGGCATCAGCTTGGCTGTTAAATAAGTCTCAGGCTCAACGTAATTGGAAATTGGTTCTTAGACTCACACATTAATTTGAGAATTCAGGAATCAGGCTAAAGGAGACTCAAGTCACTAAAAACCCTGGTACCCCTAGCAGAAGCAAATTCAAATCCTTCTGTATTCATGGGGATGTAGGATGGTACAGAGAAGTTGGAAATTTTTCTGACCATGTCTTAAGAACTAAATATACAACCAGCCTGTAGCCCAAAAATTTTATTCTAAGAATTCACCAAAGAGAAATGTCTTTACAAAAAGACTTGTACAAGAATGATCAGAGAATTCCTATACATGAATAACAAACTCACTGAAAAAGAAATTAGGAAAACAACACCAATCACAATAGCATCAAAAAAACTACTTTAGTATTAACCTAATTAAGGAAATGAAAGACCTCAACAATTACAATTACAGTAGACTGAGAAAAGACATTGCAGAAGACATTGGTAAATAGAAAAATATCTCCTGTTCCTCGTTAGACTGAACCAACATAATCAAAATGGCTATACTTCCAAAACTGATATGCAGACTTAACACGATCGCAATCAAACTACCGGAGTCATTTCTCACAGACATAGAGAAAACAATCCTAAAATTGATATGGAGCCAGAAAAGACCCATAAGAGCAAAAGGCAATTCTGAGTAACAAAAGCAAAGCAGGTGGCATCACACTCTCAGGCCTGAAGTTGTTATAAATCTAGAGTGATTAAAACAGCAGGGTACTGGAAAAACAACAAAAATTAACAACAAAAACAAAACAAACAACAACAACAAAAACCAAGCATGTGGCCCAATGGAACAGAATAGAGGAAGCAGAAACAACCCTAGGTGCACATAGGTATTTGATCTTTGACAAAGGAGCCAAAAACACTCACTGGAGAAAAGATCACCTATTTAATAAAAGACTGGGGAAACTGGATATCCACATGCAGAAGATTGAGTCTAGGCCTGTATATCTTACCATGTACTAAACTGAAACAATGGATCAAAGTTAAAACAGAAATAATTTACTGGAAGATAAAATAGGTACAACTCTTGAAAGCATAGGCATAGGTAAGGCCTTTCTGAACAGACCCCCAGTGGCACTGGAAATAATGCTGAGAATCAATAAATGGGATCATACCAAATTAAAAAGCTTTTGCACAACAAAGGAACAACCAACAGAGTGAAGAGACAATCTACAGAATGAGAGAAAATTTCACCAGCTACTACTCATACAGAGGACTAACATCAAGAATATATAAAGAACTCAAATAAAAGACCCAATTAAAAAAATGGACAACTGAAATGAATAGACATCTCTCAGAAGAAGTACAAATAGCCATCATGTCTGACCATCAAAGAAATTCAAATTAAAACTACACTGAGATATCATCTCACTCTAGAAAGAATAGCTATCATCAAAAAAAGAATCTAACAATGAATATTGGAAAGGTTTTGGGGGGGAAAGGAACTCTACTGTTAGTGGAAATGTAAACTAGTATAACCACTGTGGCAATCAGTGTGGAGATGCCCCCAAAAATGAAAACTAGAAATTCCATTTGATCGAGCTATCCCCCTCTAGATATTTTCCCAAAAGAGTTAAAATCATCATATTACAGTGATACATGTGTACCATGTTTATAGCAGCACAATTTATAATACCTAAATCTTGGAAACAGCATATATGTCTATCAACAGATAAATAGACAAAGAAAATCTGGTATTTATACACAGTGGAATACTATGATGCTATAAAAAAGATAATCTTGAGGCATTCATTGGTAAATGAATGCAACTTGAGATTATAATGTTAAATAAGTTACAAACACAAGTTCAAATATTGCATGGTTTCTCTTATATGAGAAATACAGAGAGCAAAACAGAGGATTAAAAAAAATAAGAAATAGGGAGAAGTTCATATACTTCCCCAAATTATAAATTCCATTGTTTTAATCACAAAAATTTGTTTTATTTTTTCATTAAAAAAGAATAATCAGAGAACCTTTACTTATAGTAGTCGAATAGTAGAAGCAGCCTAGATATCCATAGAAGGCTGGGTAAACAAACTAGGGCATATTCATACAATGGAGTACTATTTACTAATTAAAAGAGTAAATATGTAACAATCTGTGGTAGAAAAAACTCAGAGCAGGAGTTGCCCCCAGAGAGCAGATTAGTATTTACTGGAAAGGGGCATAAGGGAACTCTTTGGTTCTCCTGTTAGTCTACATCTTTGTTTTGGTTACTTTTCTCTCCTTGCTGAGACAAACACCTGACACCCAAAATTAGGGTAGAAAAGGTTTATTTAGCTTACAGTTTTGGGAGTTTCATTCCATACTCAGCTGGTTTCAAGGCAGGGTGGCATGACTGGGGCAACACTTCTAGGCAGCAGCCAGAGCAAAAGGGGGCAGCCGTTCATGGCAGCTGCAAGCGGTAAGAGCAAACCGCGCCAAAAAGGAAAACACCCCCATTCCAACCTTACATGGTATGTCGGCTCCACCCCAGGGCAGATGCAGAACTCACACCGCCAATCCCAGCGCTAGACAACCAGTCAACCACAAATGCTAGATTCAGCCGCTTCCATGACTACATGAGGCTTGGGGAGGGGGGGATCTATATACAAACCGTAACAATCTTGATTAAAGATTTGGATTTCACAGGCGTATGCATTTATAAATACTCAGTGAATGTGTGCTCAATGTACACTTTTTTCCAAATGAAAAAAATCTTCAAACATAAGTTGAACTCTAGCAAATGATAAGCACACTGAAATTTTGGGAAAACATATACTGATATCTGCAGTTTACTTGTAAATGCAATAAAAATTAAGATGAATCAGTGGATAGATAGATGAACGGATACATGATAAAAATACCGGAAAATATTAAAGGTAGGATGTCCATGGTAAATATACAGAGGTTCACTGTAAAATTTTTTCCAACTTTGCTGTATTTTTGGAAAACCTCATTATAAAAATACTGGTTAAAAAAAACTATGGATAAGTTTAGCAGCAGATTAGATAATGCTGAAGATGACCAGTGGACTAAAGGACATAAAAATAAAATTACCCAGAATATAGTTTGGAAGGAAAAGGATATGGAAAATTAGAAATTCCGGTTAAAATATATGAAAGAGAGAAAAGAAAGTACTAATGTATATTCTAAACTAGGGGTGCTTAACCAAGGCTACATATAATTCAAGAAAGATAAAATGGTAAGATATCATTTATAATTCTGCACCTATTTTTAAAGTACTTGTAAAAATGTTTAAACTTGCACTTTAGATCATCCTCTAACGTCCTCCTCAGTCACTTATACTCTCATGTGCTACATGACCCTATATAATTTGTGCCTGCCCTATCACAGTTCAAATTCCCTTTGCTTATACTTCCTTCCATCCACACAGTCTTTGCTCCCGCTGCATTGACCTTGTTCCTTGGAACATGCTTCCCCAAGATATACACATAGCCCATTCCCTCTTCTTCAGTTGTTTTCAACAGTTACCTTCTTAATGATACTGTCCCTTATTCACCCTACTGAAAGTCTCAGACTTCCTATGGTTCGAATGTCTGTGTCTTCCTAAAATCCATATGCTGAAATCCTAGTTCTCAAGATAATAGTATCAAGGTGAGCCTCAGGAAAATAATTAGGCCATGAAGGTGGAGACCTCATAAACTGAGTTAGTGCCCTTAGGAAACAGGCCCAAGGAAGCTGGTTTGCTCCTTCAACTATGCAAGGATTCAGCAAGATGGTACCATCAAAGCACTAGGAAACAAGCCCACCAGACCCCAGATTTGCTGATGCCTTGATCTTGGGCTCTCCAGACTCTAGAAGCCTATTTCTCTTTTTTTCCATAGCATTTATCACCACCTGATGTACTCCATTTATTTTACTGGTTTGCTACTTTATTGTCTGTCCCACACAGAAGTGTGAATTTCACCAAGTTAGGGATTATTGTGTCTTGTTCACCACTATATCTCCAGGACTTCTAATAATACTTGGCATAACAAACAACTATTTGTTTGCCAGTAGAATAAAGGAATCACTGTAGAATTAAATGCTCAGTTTACCTTCAGATTTTCTTTGCTGCTCCTTCAGAAAATGAGGAGCATTTTCCTCATTGGTAACCTCTTCCCTGGTTACCAACTTAGAGATACTTGGTTCTAAGCAAGGTCTGGGCAACCAAAAGCCAAAGTCCACATCACAGAGCTCCTTGGAACTTTCTTCTTTCTTAAGGAGTAAAGGCCTCATGGTCAGCACCTTTGTCCTAAAGTCCACCATCTCCATTTCACTTGAGAGAGAAACAGAATGCATTTGTGTCCATTCTTGATGCACTGAGGTTATGTGACTGAAAGGGGAGACATGGTTTAATTTAAAACTCGTCCACCACTATAGTTTGGATCTGTAATGTCCCCCAAAGACCCACATATTAAAAGATTTATGTCCCGCCCTTAGCACTGTTGAGAGGCGGCAGAATCTTTAGGCAATAGGAGGACCTAGTGGAAAGAAGTCAGGCATGCCCTTAAGGTAGATGCTAGGATACTGGTCTCTTTGTCTCTCTTTTCATTTCCTGGTCACCATGTGATGAACAGCATCTTCTACTACATATGCTTCACACACTAGAACCAAAATGACCAAAATGACCAAAATGACCATGGACTCAAACCTCTGAAACCATGAGCCAAAAGTAAAACTTTCCTTCTTTTTAGGTTGATTTACCTCAGATATTTTGTCACAGTGGTAGAAAGCTAATACAGTCACCATGTGTACTGGATCTCTACTTCTCAGGCCAGTCTGACCTCACTGGAAAGTTTAGAGATCTATTTCCAAGTGGTACTGCTAAGAGGAATGGCTGTATCCTGAGAGGACAAGATCTCTCCACTCTCCAACCTGCTCTCCACCTTCTCTGTACTCTGTACCCAGTACGACCAGGAACCATTTTTAAAAATTTCGAATATGTTGTGGACTGATACTTTTGTAAACCGTAATAAAAGTGAATGATTATAAAAACAAAATTTAAGCTGGGCGTGGTGGCTCATGCCTGTAATCCCAGCACTCGGGAGGCTGAGACAGGCAGATCGTTGTGAGTTCGAGACCAGCCTGGGCTACAAGGTGAGCTCAAGGCCAGCCTGAACGGCATAGTGAGACCCTGTCTCAAAAACACTGGGGCTGGGGATCTAGCTCAGCGATCTAAGTGCCTGCCCGGCAAGCGCAAGGTTATGAGTTCAATCCCCGGTGCCACAAGAAAAAATAAAAATAAAAACAAAATTTAAAAAACATGCAGACAATAAGCCCCAATTTTTTCATTATATGACCAATGAACTTAAAATTACATTATCAAATGGCTTTACAATTTTTTAAATGGCTACCGTCAAGTTCTGTACTAAGCTCATCATGGACAGAACACAGAGCCAAAGAAACACATTTTGGAGAGCACTTTTCTGGAGCAGGGTTAGCAAACTCTTCCTCAGGCCAAATCTGACCTTCATCCTATTTTTGTGGTTTTAATTGGATTGCATGCACACATTTATTTACATATTGTCTATGGCTGCCTCCAAGTGACAATTGCAGAACTGAACCATTGCAAATGAGACCATCTGGCCCACAAAGCCTAAAATATTATTTGGCCCCTGCCATATAATATTTACTGTGACTTTTGCTTTACAGTATTATTTTCGATCAAATTACTAAAAAGGTAGGTCGCTACACAAGTATTATCACTTCATATTTGTATTCTAATCAAACACCCCCAGGATATTCCTTACTTGCTTTTTTTCAGACCTTCTTGGCTCACTTCTTGGAGATGACTGACATGTTTTGGAAAAGTCATAATAATCTCAACACCTATAGAAACACAAGACAGTAGCAGAAGGAAAAAAGAAGTAATGAACGATAAGTTTAAAAGGTAAGTAAAAATAAATTCCCTATAATGAATGGGATCATTATGTAAACCTAAAATGTACCAATAAACAATTTAAAAAGTAAGTAAAAGTAATGAATGATAAGTGGAGTGGAAGAAGTATTTGTATTTCTATTTGACCAATTTGTTCTTAATGATTAGAAAACGCACATGAACCAGTAGCTGAGGTTTGACCATCTTTATATCCTTTCTGGACAACATATGATAGATTTTAAGTAAATACTTAAAGAGAAAAACAAACTATAATCAAAATTTCCAGATGTAAAATATAGTTTTACAATGAACAGTACTGTCCTTGGGTTGATAAAATAAGGCCTCTTTCTATAAAGTATAACCAATCACACCTACCTCCAAGGACTGCCTGCAGTAAGAGTTAAGTGAGCTAATTCTTGTGGCCCCAAAGCAACTTGCTTGTATTTCTAATTTTGTTTATCTCTCGTTTGGTTCCACAGAATGATTCCCAGTAAAGTCCTTAAACAGAAAGTTCCAACTTGGAGAACCAATACTTGTATACAACGTAACATAGTTTAAGGTTGGTTCATTCACTTATTTTTCCCCTAAGTACATATATACCATATATACATGCTAAGTACATATATACCAAGCCCAAGGCCTTGGGCTGAAGATATAGAAATAAACAAGATGGAGCTATGGCCCTAGTAGTGGCAATAAGAAGCAAAGAATACAGTAAGATGGTAAGCAGCATGATGGACGTGTGCAGAGTGCAGGGACGCAGAGCAGCGCCCTTACAGGAGGTTCCAACGCTTGCCCTGGCCATGAATTTGACAGGGCTGGTTACTCAGTCTGCATATGCCCAAAGGAGCAATGGTGTTTTTAGTTTTACTGACTGAGCCGGGCCTGGTGGCACATGCCTGTAATCCCAGCACTCAGGAGGCTGAGGCAGGAGGATCGTTGCGAGTTTGAGACCAGCCTGGGCTACAAAGTGAGCTCAAAGCAGCCTGAACAACATAGTGAGACCCTGTCTCAAAAAGACAAGGGCCAGGGATTTAGCTCAGTGGCCTAAGTGCCTACCTGGCAAACGAAAGGTTGTGAGTTCAATCCTTGTGCTGCAAAAAAAAAAAAGTTTTACTGACTGAATTTTAGGGATGAATTTTCACAAGAAGGATAAGGAAAGGGGTGGTTCAGATACAAGTCTATAGACTCACGATTATCATCTAATTTAGTAGATTTTGATTGTTTTTAAAGGACTTTGGAGATTCCATTTAATACACAGGAACTACCAGACTAAAAGTCTTTGTAAAAATTGTTTGATTTTTATATCTGTGCCATTTTATGAGACTCGTGCAGTTCAAAAGAAACAGTAAAATTTTCCAAAAGGGAAAGTTTTATTTATAATCAAGCAAATGATAATAATGTTTACTAGTTTTGTCATCCAACATTATATTTTGTGTTACTATGAAAATGTATCTAGCTTTGGTTTTCTTCATGTTTCTCAAACATGACAACTTGATTATATATTTTGTAGCATTACACAATAGCAAACAACGACCCTAAAAATGAAGTTTCCTTCATTTTTCAGTGGCTTTTTTTTTTTTTGTGGCATCAGGGATTGAACTCACGACCTTGCGCTTGCCGGGCAGGCACTTAGACCACTGAGCTAGATCCCCAGTCCTGGTGTTTTTGAGACAGGGTCTCACTATGCTGTTCAGGCTGACCTTGAGCTCACTGTATAGCCCAGGCTGGTTTCGAACTCACAACGATCCTGCTGTCTCAGCCTCCTGAGTGCTGGGATTACAGGCGTGAGCCACCATGCCCGGCTCATTTTTAAGTTTTTTAAGTTTTCGAAAGATGCTAACACCACACTGTGTAGTATGAAATATGAGGCTTTGAATTACAGAGCTGGGAGGAACTTAGAGGTCATCCGATCCAAGGCCTTCATTTTTTAAATGAAGAAATTGATAGCTATGAATTGGTGTGACGTGCACAAGGTCACTCTTCAACCTGAAAGGAAGACAGATGTCTTTCACAACATTTTTGTAGTCACCCTCAAGTGTGAAAACCTGGGTGACATGTTAGAGTATGAAAAATTCACAGCATATATTCCTAATAACTATACTGTCAGTGAAAAGGATATTCTGGCACCTCCTGGATGCATTTGGTACTTTGCTATGGAAGTTAGAAAACGAGTGTATTCATATGAGCACAAGACTAAAAATGACTGTACTTTTTATGATTATGGAGGACAGATAAACCCAAAACATTTTCAAGAAAATTTAATGTACTCAAAAGTCCAACTGACTGATTTCTTTTTCAGTGAAGGGATAAGCATACAATAAGCAAATATAAGGAATACCGGCTTTTAAAAAATTCTTATAGCTAATGGCCACTATCCTAATTGTTGGTCCTAAATGGGGAAAATATTACAGAAATGCTGACTCTGAAATCATTTAAAAAGATATAAACATTTTCTTTGTTCTATTTCTTGAACACTGAACAGCCAAGGAATTGTGGATAAACTCTGAACGTACCCAAGAGACCAGCAAAGACGATGCCTTGTCACAGGTAAAAATAAAATACTTGAGTGTATTATCATGCTCAAAGTGCATTGTTCACATAAGTGTAAATTAACTCTGTCAGAAAATGTTATCATTCAGAGAAATAAAAAGGCAACACTTTGACATAGCCAAAAACATATTTTCTTCACAGAGGAGGTGAAAATCATATTTATAAAAAACCAGAACATGATCATTAACTTAGTGTTCAAGCCTCTATTAAAAATGAAAACTTAAAATATGGCCCAAACCTAACTTATTAAAGGAAGAAAAATCGTTTCTGGAAAAGGCTGACTTTCCTGTGTATTTTTCTTGTTCTGTTTAAATTGATTGGCATGTTTGTATGAATTGTGGACATCAGAGTTGAGAACAGTTTGTTACCCTTCTCGATGTTTCGATAACTTTCTAAATTGTCAACCTCGACTTTTAAAAAGCTAAATTTCCTAGCCTCCTGTATCACTAGAGTTCAGAAGGCTTACTTGAGAGACTGGTGCATGTGAGTCATTTGAAAAAAAGATAAGATGCAGGTGTCCTTTGCACTGTGGTGGACGTCAGCAGAGGAACAGAGTTCTTAGGTACACAAAGGGATCACAGTTACGGCAGAGACAGAATGATTTGGGGGTGAGCAGTGGCCGGTTTTGAGATGTGGTTATAGGAATTTTTTGTGACAATTCAACCTAGAGTCTTCCTGTTATGAACTGAATGTTATGCCCTCCCAAAATCCATATACTGAAGCTCTTTCCCTAGTGTAGTTATATTTGGACAAATTAAAGTTACACGAAGTCATAAGGATGAGGCCCTGATCCAATAAGATTAGTGTCTATATAAGAAGACAACCCAGTGATCCTTCCCCCAAGAAAAGGCCATTTGAGAGTAAAACTAATGAACTATGAGAAAATAAACATCTGCTGTTTAAATCCCTCAGGCTGTGTTACTGTTGTCAGTCTAAGTGGACTAGGGCAGTTTCTCTCAATAGTTTACGAACCTTATAATGTCTCTTAAAAATCATTCCTTATTAACACAACTAAGACTAGGCTCTCTGTGACTAAGATGCATTCACATTATATTAAAAAACTTAAGCCTAGTAATTTAATTCCTAAAATCACTGTTATTGACTGATGAAAACAGTAAATTCACAGGGTCATTTCCTAGTCTACAAAGTTTGTATCTGCTTGTCTTCTGAGAAAATAAATGACTGAAGAAACCTAGAAGAGTTTTGTATTGGGAAAAAGATGAGAGACTTAAATAAATTGTATTTTACATATTTCCCTTGTGAAAGTCCATAATAGAGGAAATATATGCTACAAGAATACTTAAATTCTCCATAAAGAGTTTTAAAATATATGAGAGTGATCCAAACGTTATGGGGGTTATAGGTATTTTAATTAGTGATATTCCCTTTTTAATAAAATAATATTATGAACAAATAGATATAAATAAAATGGTTAAATATGCAGATTTATAACAGAATAAACAGTCATGTGGTATATGCATAAGATTTTTTTGGGAAAGTGTGTGAGCACATTGAACATTAATAATGTTAGAAATAACATGAAAATGGGATTTAAGGATAGTGAATCGATAAAGAGAACTACATTGATATTTAAGATGCATAAAATCTACAGAAATCCTCAAAAAACTTTTACTTGAGACTCTGATTGAAAAGAGTAACTAACTCAACTGAAATCTATCAACTGTGAGGAGAAATTTTATGAAAAAGATTATTTCTTTGAAGTTTGTAACCCAATTTATTAAGACTTAACACTCTAAGAGCTCAGTGAAATGCTGTATAAGCGTTGCATTAAAACTGAAAACAAAACAGAAAACTGAAAACATCACAAATAAATCTGAAGAAAAAAAAAGATACCTAATGCCTCAATTGCAAGTCATCTCCAAACTGAACAGAATAACCCTTTGGAAGGTGCTCAGGGACGATATTAAGCTTCTGAGAACTTGGCTTTGAAGTCTATAAATTCAAAAGAATATCATAAGGACTGTTTGGAAGGGATCAGGATTTTTAAAAATTTAATTAGCTCTTTCAGGCTTAATGTTGCTCATCATTTTTAACTGTTACTAGCTTACTGTCTGCCCTGGTCCTAGGGAGAGATTTGCAGCGATTTGGAGAAAGGCAGGAGGCTGTCCAGCAGAGGGAAGCAGACACAAGGCACCAGAAGAGAACCTGGTAAGGCAAAGATCAGCCTCCAGGGAAGTAAAAAGGGTGAGAAAAACAGCTATCTATGAAGGCAGCTTCCCTGGAGCGTTAGAAATGGAAGCCAGAAAATTGCCAAGAGAAATCGGAGCAGTTCAAATAAATATTTAATTTAAGAAGGTGATAGGCAAGTAGATGATAGGGGAATGTGATGGCCTTGGTAACAATTTTCAGAAGCTAGGATCAGCAAATACTGTGTCGTCTGCAAGGGCACTTTGAAATAGCTGTTGTCCTGGAAAATTCTTGATTTGTGGCCACGTAGAATAAAAGGCAGACTCGGCATATTTGACCTAGTTCACTCTCCCTCCTTCCCCTCGAGGGAAGGAACGCAGGGACCGTTACAGATGGATAGATGTTTGGCTCTGGAAGTCAACAATTTCCCGGAGCTGATGTAAGCTTCTGAGTGGAAAGAGATGGGGAAAGGACATTGTCAGGCACAAGGGAAAGGGGCAGAGAGTCGTGCTGAGCTTGAGTGGGGTGCGCTGCGGAGAAGAACCAGGACAGAGTTGCCACCTGGGCAGGGACAGGTTGCCAAAATTCACTTTATTCTGATATGGACTAAAGGATAGGATGTTGAGTGGTTTTTATTTCCCTTTGTGATGGTTTTCTTTTCTACAGCGGCCCACCTCCCATCCCCCAGATCCTAATGGCAAGAACCCAGAATTGAACCGAGGGGGCACTCAAATACATTCCAGCCCTTCCAGGGTCTCTCTGCGTTACCCAGGCTGGCCTCGAACATGCTGTCTCGGGTCAGCCTCCAGAGGAGCTGGGATTATAGGCATGTGCCACCGTGTCCAGTCTTTTCTGTTTTTAAAGTTGCCCTGGGCACTTGAGAAATGAGGTGGCAGAATCCCCCCAAATCAATGTTAACTTCGTAAACGCATCAAGGACAGAAGCCAGATACCTTCTGTCCTGGGTGGCCAATCTTGTCCTTCACCTTCTTCACTAACCATTATAGAATGAATGCAGTCATCATCTGCAGGCTCAAACTCCTGCAATATAAAATAAAAACTGTTATTCAATGTACTACTTCATTGGCACAGTGAGTATTGTTTTTTTAAGGCTAACATTTCACACTGTGGATTCCTTTTAAATTGGATAAAATTCTTAAGACTAAAATAATGGGAAAGTATCTGCCCTCAGAACGCCAGGCTCAGATAGTTGCAGATGTGATTAATTGCATCATCAAAAATGAAGATCAAAGCTGAAATCACATAGACACGTAGAAATTCAGTATTTTATACTTTATCACTTCAGCATCCAGGCTGCTAAGCTGCCACAAATTCCATCCGGATGGGTAACTGGAAAGAATCCTTCAGCCACAGTCACAGTGAACAGCCCCAAAGGAACATGATCTTTTCCATAATGCCTCCCTCGGGCATCATTTACAAATGGTGAGGATAGAAATCCCTTCCCCTTGTGGAAGCTACAGATATAACCCAACACTGGCGAAGGCAGCAAAGCTGATTAGAGTTTTCACTATGACAGCTTTGTGATCTGATCATGGCACACAACTTCTCAAACTTTCTTTTTTTGCCCTCTAGAAAATAATCATCACACTGAAAAACAAGGTTGAAAATCAACCGGATTTACAAAAATGCTCTGAACTCTGTAAAGAAATGTTTTCTTATTGGAATTCATTGTTGTTGATAGGTTTGTTTATTAGAAATTGTTGCTGTTGATTTTGTGCTGTTAAGTTTCTATAAGAAGTATGGTGGGGGGTAGCTCAGCAGCAGAGTATGTGCTTGGTGTGGAGATTGTGAACTCAATCCTCAGCACCACAAAAAGCAAACAAAAAGCCTGAAGAACAGCAATAGATGCAAACAGTAGTTAAAACATCACATCACAACCCAGATGTTCCAAATAGCTTTATTGCTTCTCTGATCTGGATGAGTTATCTATGTGAGGCAATTTTTGGATAAAAAATCTTTACCTCATATGCAGGTGCCTGTCATTCGAAAGCTCAGATAAGCAGCCTCTCACAAAAATCCTCTGATATTTCATTCATTAATTCAAAGATGTATTGGAAACATTTTTTGTTTTGTTTCTTTTTTTTTTTTTTTTGCTTTGTTCATTTTAATTATCATAGAACATACTAAAAGTAAAATCTTCCCTTCGTGGTACTTCTGAAAATGTTTTTAGATATTCAATCATAGTTTAGTTGTCACACTTTGCTTTATTCTGCAATTTATGCTTTCTGAAAATATTGTCTATCTCCTGGCAAAGCTTAGGAACTCTCACTCAGGCCATCCTGGTGTCAGTGGCAGACAGACTGATCTTGTTCCCAAAAGTTATCAATTTCACTGCTTGTCCTTCTCCAAATTTCAAAAATTCTGCCATTATTTGGCAAGTTCATTTCCCTCTCATCCATTTACAAAAGGGCAAAGGCTTTATTTTATTTATAATATATGGAAATACAAGAAAGACTTTAAAAAAAAACAAGAAAAAAATCACCTATAATCCAACAACTAAAAGACAGTGATAACATAGAAAACACCCTTCCTTTATATTTTCCAAAGTGTTTAAAAATAAAGTTGCATCATATCATTTTGTATCTGACTTTTTTCACTTTATGTAAGCATAAGCTCTCCTTATCTCTCACCAAGTGATGCCCTGTGCTGCCTTGGCACTCTGCCAGCAAGAAGGACATAATCAAAAACAACCAGTGGATCTTAGGTAAGAACCAGGAGCCAAAATAAAACTCATTTCTTTATAATTAAAAAAAAAGAGAAGCACGAATTTAAGCTTATCAAGCAAACATCATTTTAATGCAATTTTCAATTTATTTCCTCCAATAAATATCTATCAAAGGGTCATAATAACGTTTCAATTAAAAATCCTGGGAAGAGACCAGGATGGTGGAGCAGTAAGCAGCAGAGAAAACAACCTCTCTGAGTCACCATCCAGACACTGGAAATAACATTGTGAGGAAGACAAGAAAGAGGGAAGTGGGTCCACTGGACCCAGTAAGAATCTGAAGTGCAAATTGAAGCCCACAGAGAGAGTGAAGAGAGAAACTCCAATGAAGAAGGAGGCAGCTGGTGGCACCTTCTCCCTGAGACAGGTCTCACTGCACGAGAGGTGGTTCAAACCTGCAGACCCAGGGTGATGGTGATAGCAGGAAACCCTGGAGACCTCTGAGAGACATGGTAGTGGAGGGAAACAGCAGACATGAGGGACTGCACTGGCTGGCAGTGAGTGCAGAGGACTTAGTCCTCCTGCAGGAGAGAGCGATTAGCTGGGAGCCATCTTGGAGATGGGCTGGCTGAGCTCAGAACCCAGAACTGCTGCCAACTCCATGTAGCAGCTCTTAGTTGGGCTCAGACCTGCAGAAATTGCTTGAACAGCAGTGAACCCAGTGAGTCTGATTTCAGGGCAGGCCTGCTGAGACTATCCACTACCTCACCAAAAAGCTACTGCTGGCTTGCTGGGAGAGCTCTGCACAAATCGGGACTATCTCCACAGGTTGTCTTCTAGTGAAACCAGAGAGAACCCTGGAAATGGACCATTTATTTTTCTTTTTTTCTTTTCTTTTCTCCTTCATTGTTTGATCTTGTTTTTATATGTGTGTGAATGTGGTTCCTAGCCTCTTTGTAATTGTGGTTATGTTCTGTTCTTCCTTTTATATCTTCCATTTCTTTTCTTTCAGTCTTCTGCACCAGTTTCCCAAAGTTGATATGATTCCCCTGATGGCAAAACTGACTTGTATACTGCACATAATTTTCTGGTTTGTTTTAGATTTTGTTATATAAATGCAAATCTAGTCATATGGTTAAAACTGGCAAATGAAGGGTTATCTCAGTTTGTCATTCTCTAGGATGTGTTTGATGCTATTGGAATCACTATAGCCAAAATTTACACAATTGTTCTAAATAACTGTTGGTACTGGTATTCCATGACTAAGATTGACTAAGGTCAAATACTTGATACAAATACAGAAAATACTGTGGCACAGTGCTGAAGAACTAGGGACTGGGCCAAACAAGCAACAACTTCTCATCTCCAACAAACTGAAGAGATAAGATCTTCCAACAGACCAAAACCCAAAAACCAGCTACACCTGCAAGATGCCTCAGAGAAGTAGTCATCACCTAAGGATCCTAAATACTAGAATAAAAAAATCCACCATAGGCAGTTTACAAGCATCACCCTGGGAATTAATCTAAAAAAAGAAAGAAAAAATGAAGACACTTAAACAAAATGCAACTCCAGACATCAAGTTCACCAAAGGCAAATCCAGGGGTCAATGAGGTGGGACAATTCAAAAGTTTCCCACTCGTCCTCCCTGAAGTGGTAACAACAAAGCAATTGAATGAGGCTCTGGAAAAAATGAAATCAGAAATAATCTTTCAGATAAAGACCATGCTTAGTGATGCTAGAGCAGATACAGATTAAAAAAAAATAGATGAGCTTAAGAAAATTATGGAAGCTTAAGAAAATTCTGAGCCTACAAAAGAAATGGAATCCATAAAGTGGGTTCAAGCAGATACCCAGGAGAATAAAAATTCCACTGCAAGTATTCGAAGCAGATTAGGCCAATGTGAGGACAGGAAATGGAGAGATACCACATGCTTTTGGGTAGGAAGAACCAGTATAGTGAAAATGGCCATACTTCCAAAACTATTATACAGATTCAATGCAATCTCAATTAAAATTCCAATAGCATATCGCACAGAATTAGAGAAAACAATCCTAAAATTCAGCTGGAAACGGAAGAGACTTAGAATACCAAAGGCAATACTGAGCAACAAAGACAAGGCAGGGGGTACAATCCCTAACTTGAAATATACTCTAGGGCCAGGGATTTAGCTCAGCAGTTCAAGCGCTTACCTGGTAAGCACAAGGTCATGAGTTCAATTCCCAGTACCAAAATAAATAAATAAATAAAACTATAAAGCTACTGTGATAAAAATACAAGCAGTACTGGCAAAAAACAAAACAAAACAAAAACCCAGCTCGAAGATCAGTGGAATAGATTAGAAGATGCAGAAACAACTCCAGACACACTAAGCCACCTTACCTTTGACAAAGGTGTCAAACACATTCTTTGAAAGAAAGATAGCCTCTTTAATAAATGGTGTTGGAAAAATGGATTTCCACATGCCAAAGACTAAAATAATCCCATATCTCTCACCATGCAGTAAACTAAAATTGAAATGTATCAAAGACCTAAATATTAAAACTGAAACACTAAATCTGCTGAAAGAATAGTTGGAACCCTTGGAGACATACATATAGGCAAAGATTTCATGAACAAAACCCCGATTGCATAGCAACTATCACAAAGCATCAACAACTGGGATCTCATCTTA